>CAUYON010116408.1:0-57292 GCA_963573935.1 Arctocebus calabarensis
CGGCCAAACAACAATGACGGCTGCAACCAAAAAATGGCTGGACGTTGTGGCGGGCGCCTGTAGTCCCAGCTGCTTGGGAGGCGGAGGCAGGAGACTCACTTGAGCCCAGGAATTGGAGGTTGCTGTGAGCTGTGATGCCACGACACTCTACCCAGGGCGACGGCTTGAGGCTCTGTCTCAAAAAAAAAAAAAAAAAAAGAAAAATAAAGGCGGAACACAACTTCTAACTGAAACTGTCAGTTTTAATTGACAGTTTAAATCCTCCTTGGGAACCAGAGGAGGAATCTCAACCATGTTGAGATTCAACATGTTCAGTTATAGACTTTTACATTTCACTCACATTTTGGTTAAATCATGAATGGTATGTCAATCAGGTTGATAAAATATCTCAGATTGCATGTGAAGCCCCCACACTGTACCCCATGGTTGAACTAATGTACACAGCTATGATTCAATAAAAAAAAAGAAAAAGAAAATAAAAAGACAAAAAAAAATATTGACTGGGTTCAGATTGATACTATTTACTAAAATTAGACATAAGGAAATATCTTTAGATACAAAGAATCCATTAAAAATCCAATTTTGTAAAGAAAAGGAACTGATAAATGATTTTGTTCTCTACCTTTATATATGATGTAGGCAAAATTGATTAATGTGCATCAAGGAGAAGTATGTTGAGGCCAGTTAGCATTCTCCCATCACTTGTTTGCTTTAAGAAACATATGTTCATGGAACAACTTGCTTTCCAGAGCAAGGTTTCAGGGGAAAACATTTCATTTCAATTGTAAAAGCACTGGAGTCTATTTTAGAAACCAACAAGTGAAGGTTACTTGTACACATATATATTTATGTAATGTGCATAAGTATATTATATAATATATATAACATAATATATTATATATGTTTTATTTTCAAGAACAAAGGAAAGACTTCTAAGCCAAACTAACTAAATTAAAACCCTCACATATGGACTTACATATAAAATAGGCTTTGCTTCCAATTATTAAAAATCTAGAGAAAATATACATTGAGGATTATCAGAACACAAAGAAGGTTACAGCCTCGAACTTCAAGAGGTGTTTTGTAAGTGAATTCCAGCATGAAGAAGTATAAATAGTTGAGGCAGGTTATAAGACGTGCTTTGCTAGCTTTCTAATTGTTGTATAATAAACCCTGTCCTGAGCTTTGTCCTGTCATCCAATGCCCTGAATTCTCCTCCTTGGCTTCTGCCTCCTCCTTTCACAGAAATTTCATATACTTAGTTGGTCCCCTCTCCTCCTTTTCCTAGTTATCCACAGTTGAAATTGAATTCATCATCATCTACAAAAGATAACAAAATGTGATACATTGTAGTCCTTGCCAGAGCACTGATAACCTGAAGCTTCATAGGACAAAGTTTGGGAATGTCCGTTACACTCAGTGAAGTGATGTAACTCAAATGCACACCCCGGTCTGCCCGATGGCAGTACTCAGTCTTCCCATCTCCTCATCCACCATCGCTGAATATCTCTCTGGGTGTCAGCACAAGGACTGGTTTCATTATACATTGAGAGGTAACACTACTTACGTGACTTCTTCAATAACTAATGTGTAGTCCCCAAGGCTAAATGAGTCAGTTGCTATATGAAAAGGAACCAATCCAGTTATTTGTCATCAATTAGATTATGAAGTAGGTCACTTTTACAGACTTTAATTTCCACTTTTCTGAAATCAACCAAAACATATGATCAATATTAATTAATTGGCTAATTCGTTGCTTGGTAACACACGATCTAACTAAGTATAATTCTATTTCTTTACTGAACAACAACAAAAAAACTTAGGTAAATCTTGAAGTTCTTAGGAGTAAAGCAATAGAATAGATGATATTGTGTACTTTTTGTATATCTTAAAGCATGAATCAATTCTAAACCTCACAATGCCATGAAGCATATACAATTTTTTTTCAATTTTGCAGCTGAAGAAAAGGAAGAAAAGCACAAAGCAAGTAAACACCTGCCCCATGGTGTAATATTAGTAAGCTGTGGAAGCAGATTTGGAAATTCCAAAGGTCACACTCCTGACTTCTGGCCTAACCAGTGGGGTCGTTCTTCCTGAATACTTATCACGGAATCTTCCACAGTGAAGTCTCCAAATGAGCTAAGAAGAGCAGGGGCTGATACGTTACCGTTAGCTGTGTCAGGAAATAACCCCAACCCAATTCTATAATTCAGCGAAGCTGGAATTTGGAAGTAAAAATGCATAACAATTGGAATGAAGTGTAAATAAGGCGCTCTTCAGAGACTCTCTGGAGGCCCTGTTTCTCAGGCTGCTGACATTTGATTGGCACTCCTGACACAGTCAGAGGAGTCTGTGCAACTGATACACAGACGGCTTGGAGAAGAATCAAAATGAAGAATTTCATATTCCTCTACAGCACTGCTGTGGTACCTACATCAGAAACAATCATGCCAACACCTTCTGTATCCAGCAGAGGCAGGGAAGAAGACAATTGAAAGACAAGAAATGGGGCCATAAGAGGTGTTGGGCTCCTTAATAACCATATTTTGCGATTAATTCTCAATTAGGATATTTTAGACAGCAACCCAACATTCTCATATACAAATTCTGATATGTGTGTGTACACTTATGTATACACATCATACATACCATCTTTTGCTGTGTATAATGTACCCACATGTTTGCGCACATTTTTGAGAGAAAAACAAAGACATACATTACTTCTGGGTAGTACTAATTCCACATCTATATAAATGTTCTTAATTCTTTTATTTATGCTTATACATTAAAAGCGTAACTCTAGAAAGTAACAATGTTATCCCTATGTAAAATAATACCCTGGAGTTTTGTTGAACTTGGGACTAACTTGTGACGGAACTATTTTCAGCCAATGAAGAGTGATGTATTTCTCTTCATAGTGTATCTGTTCTTGTGTGCTGTAATTGCTACCTAAATTTCTAATAGCATAATATGTTAAAATATAAATGCCGAAATTCTTTTTGGATGCAAAAAACCAGTGTTTCAACAAACATTTGAGTTAAAAAATTAAAATGAAAGATTTCTCCTTAAAATTTTGTCTGAAAACCTGGGTACACACGATATACAGTGAAATAGGATATATACACATGGATCAATATGTTCCTATAAATCATAATGAACACAAGTCATTAAAGAGTCATTCTTTAAGTATTATAGAGTCTTGGTTATTCTTATTCATTGCATTGTTCTGTAGCACAGTGATATTCTCTGTCAGCCCTAAGTCATTCGTTTTTTCATCACAGACACTTTAGCAGATGCTGTATGAGGCACTGACACAGTAAATATAGGGTGACCATAAAGTTCAGGTGCAAATTAAAATAGTGTGCCTATGGCCACCCTGTATAAAAAAGACACAGGCTTTGCTTTCAGAGAGCTCAGAGATTTGGGGGGAAGACAGAAGCTTGGCCACATGCTGTAAGAGCTATGCTCATTTGTTCAACACGCATGTATTGGGCCGTTATTATCTAGTAGGCAACAGAAAGGAGATGAGGAGTACAAAGGTGATTTAGGTGCAATCTTTGGGTTTCCAAATTACTCATGAGAAAGTACAGGGTCCAAGGGTCCCTGGGAATAGAACAGCTAGTTCCTGAGTCATCACTGGAAGGGTCCTCAGAGTAACAGAGTAACAGAGTATACTGTTGCTCCAGTATAGCTGGAAAGTTAATTAAAAACTTGCTAACAGGATGAACAGGCAAACTCAATGAGCAGAGAAGGACTTGCATACCTTAAAGTGTGACATTGTCAATAGGAATATTATGGACTCTCTGCTTGTGACTCAATGGCAGGAAACATCGCTGGAGAGCCAGGGCCTTAACTGTTGCTGGCCTGCTCTGTGGTGAAGTTTATAACTCACCAGGCTGAGAACAAGCTGCAGACATTTCTTCTCTCTGTGAATTGTCCTCAAAGGTGAGGTCTTCCTGCAGCTTTGGGAAACTAGTCAGAAATGGAACAATACCGAATCTCTGGCCTTGCCCCAAACTTACTGAGTCACACCTGCAGGTGTTTCTTGGATATAGCAATTTAAGAAGTGATCCTCTCGGCTGGTGACCCTAAACACTGGCTGTCCCCTGGAATCATCTGCGGCACTTGACAAAAAGCACTCACTCTCTGACCTTACCCTCACCGACTATGATTTGTTTACTTTTTTCCTGGGGCCGGGAGATACTCATATTTCCAAACTCTTCAAATGATTCTACTGTGTAACTAGAAACTCTGGTCAAGGATGGTGTCCTCCAAATACAAGGTCAGACAAGTGTGTGAACTCATCCTAAAACACGTGCTACCAACCTCATTGCTAAGTATCACTACAGCCACCTTCGAAGGGCTCCCCTTGGGAAGCTGGGAAGGATGCACTGACACCAGCTCCTAATCCACCCTTCCGAGCAATTTTGTAGCTCTTCTTCTGCCATGGTCATCAGAGCTGCCATCAAACGAGGTCTGACAATTAAGTTCGCAGACTCATCCTAGAAAAAGTGCGTTGAGGACAGACTGGCTTTGGCACCAGTGCATAGCTTCCCCGGGGGAGGACTTTGCAGGTGAATGGAGTGATCCTCAGCACTCACGTATGTGGCACTTTTTCTTGGATAAGTTTGTGCACGTAATTGTTCAACCACATATGGCAGGATGTAAGAATCACCTGAATGGCGACTGTCCCAGACATAACATATCATAGTCCCTAAGGATGGGTTGACAATTGTGTGTGTATGTAAGATTTAGTTTCACAGCCAAGTCTTCAAACCAATGATGAAAGAAGAAAGGCCTAAACCGGGACTTGGGATTCTTCTGTATCCTTGAATACTTGGGAATCTCTGTGCAGAGGAAGACCCAGAGTTTGTATTGGAAAAATAATGATGCCCTTTGTCCACAAGGTTGTTTTGAGGAGTATTAGATAATATGGGTTCAAAACTGTGACAATTATAAAAACACTATAGAATCAATCTTCTGGGCCTAACACATACGTAGAAAATCATCACCTTTAAGTGCATGGCGTTGTCTAGTGTTTATTGTGTGTGCCCCTGGGTAAGTGGCAATGAGTTTTCAAGTTTTTCTGTTCCCACCCCCCTGGGAACTGCAGTCCCCACTTCACACTCTGGGTGGGGCTGCTCACAAATAGTGTGGGGCCAGTCTATATTACCATGGAGGCAGCGGGAAGGCACTGCTGACTGCCAGTACGGTTCTGACACCGCCAGAGCACGCAGAACCTACGTGGGAAGCGTGTAGACTCCAACATTCTTCAGCAAGTACCGCGAGGGCGAAGCCCCCAGGGGCAGCGGGAACTGGGCCGCACCTGCCGATGCCCGGTGCTAGCAGAGCCCTCCCCAGAGAGGGGTGGATCAAGGCCCCCAGCAGAAGTGGGGACAGCTAGAGCATTACAGCCATCTCAGGGAAAATGGCCAGGGATAAAGTTTATGGGAGATTTTAATTAGAGTTAAGTGATAAACCTTGGAAAGTTCACTGGAACTGTTTTTGCTTTTTAAGCCTTGTGCATCAACTCCAGCTCCTCCTCCCCCCAGAATGACAATGCTATAAGGAGGGGATTGTGTTTTGCGTTTTGTGTTGTCTCCTTCAAAATTAACCCTGTAAACCCTGTGTAACTGCATCTATTAATGGCCGTGTCTTCCCAGAAAAAGCTCATGAGGTCACTTAAAATAGCGAATTTTCACTAAAATAGATTGGCCTGGAGAATTCTTGAATTTTTCATCCTTGTAAAATACACGATCCAAGTAAATGCTTTAAACTTTAAATTCAAAAAAGAAATGAAGGACATTGGAAGAGAGGCTTTAAAAGGAGCTAAAATATTTTGGAATTATATAGCCTGTAGCCAGTTTCAGCTTTCTCCTGAGTTATCTTAGCCTTCAAAATATCTCCCAAGAAATAGCCATCCCAGCCCTACTTGCAGAGGACTCCTTGAAAGTCACTCTAAGCCAAACCCTGCCTGCTTGCACTTACCTCCTTTCCCTCCATCTTCTCTGGAGCAGTGGCTGTACTGTCTACCAACGGCATCTCTTCAAACACTCAAATCTGCTATTTAGTTCCCAAATCGGAGGTCAATTGACTTTTTATGTCCCTTAGCTCTTACCTTACTCCCAGTCATTCAATCATTTACCTGTCCTGTGCACTTACTAGATGATTGATAAATATTTGTTGCATTAAATTAACAGTTGATTTCCGGGTAGCTCCTGTGGCTCAGTGAGTAGGGCGCTGGCCCCATACACTGAAGGTGAAGGGTTCAATCCCGGCCTTGGCCGAACTGCAAAACAGAAAAATAGCTGGGCGTTGTGGCGGGTGCCTGTGGTTCCAGTTACTCGGGAGGCCGAGGGAAGAGAATCACCTAAGCCCAGGAGTTGGAGGTTGCTGTGAGCTGTGACACCATGGACCTCTACCAAGGGTGATAAAGTGAGACTTTGCCTCTACAAAAAAAAAAAAAAGTTGATTTCCCTTAGATTTCTGGTTGGGCCTCATTTTATTTCATTTGAATAATCCTAGGGAGTGCAAAAAGAAGGCTTCATGGTTTTAAACACACACAGAGATATAAAACATCCTTTCATTGCCATCTGGCTTTTCAACCACTCTGTTCTATGGCATTTACTTTTGAGCTGAATTAGACTTACCAGTAAGGACTAAATGACATCCCGTAGGAGAGTCTCATTCAGTGACTTGAGCCTGCTGTAAGGAAACCCAGGTATCTCCCAGTAAACCATTGTGAGATATCTCCTAAGTGATGGATATTTGACTGTGAGCAATTATTCCTGGTCTAAGAACTGAATGAACTACCTCTATGTAATTTTGTTATCCTCATTATTATTATTTTATTTACTTATCACAAGTTTCAGATCAATTATAATTTTGAGTACATATTACATGCAAAGCACTGTGCTGGGAATAAAATATGAATGAATATAATCCCTATCTTAGAGGCACCAACAGCAATTTAGAAAGACACAAGTGAACTGCAATCATCATTCGGATGTGGTGATTTAGAGACTGAAGTTTCCTAGGGTGTTGTGGGAACACGAGGCAGGCCGTGTAACAGAAGCCTCCGAACAAACGGCAGACGGGCGGTCTGTTCAGTGGACGCGCAGTCACAGCAAGTCCGACCTCATGGGGAGCTCTTTTCTTTAGGTGGCAGCCTGTGGATTTGCTCCTAGTCACTCTGGGATATTTCTGGCAAATTAAATTAACAGGAAAAGAAGGGAGAAGAGAGGAGGAGGAGGAAAGGAAACAAGGGACAAGAGAGAGCAAAAGAGGCAGGAGAACATGAAAGGAAAGCCAAGGAAAGGAAGAGAAACCGTGTCACCTGTCAGCTCCTGGAACAGCCTCACAGCCACTCTGTCCCCAGCAAGCAGCCCCACTGTCCCCTCTCCTCTGTACTGCCTCAAGTTATTATTACCTTCAAAAGAGTGCAACATTTAGATGTCCTTGGGTACCTGACACCTTTGTCACCATCTGAACAGTGAATGGTTCTGCCTTTTAACTCCTGCGGCTTTGGCCAGGATGGCTGCTGTGCCTTGGGAGTTGCCAGCCCCACTGGTAGACCCCCTCACACTCTCCAGAAGGACACGCTCTCACTCAGCCCTCCAGAAACCACTGCATGGGTGATGAATGTTCAAATGGTTGTCTTCTGAGACTGCTTTCAGAAGGAATGACTTATTCTAATTTTAGCCCCAAACTTAAATTTTGTTAGCCTCAAACAAAATCCCATTCTGGCCTTTATTTATTTCACATTTTCTCTAACTTTCTCTGTTTGCTCATCTTTTGTGTAGGGTTTCCCTTCCATAGATTATGTACAGGTATACATACATGTACTATCTCTGTGTACAGGTATACATACATACGCCATCTCTCTCTCTCTACTACATTTCAACCTGTTTATAACTGCCTACTTTTCCACCAGATCTCATAGTCACAGCACACAGATTTTGACCTGCAAAAACCGTTTCTCAAAATACAAATAATAGTTTTTTGAATGCTTGGAGAGGGGGCCTTTTGGGCAAGTAAATTTTGAAAAAATCTGCAAAGTGTCTGAACAACCATACGGTTAAAAAAATTTGACATTTCTCAATGTTAGCATTTTAAAAATCCAAATAACCTGGATAGGTTTTAAATAATACAGATTCCTGGGGCCTACACAAGACTTATTGGATCAAAATGTTTTGTAGTAAGTCTGAGAAACATTTGTCTTTTTCTCTGCCCTGACATTTATGATGTCACCGTCTTCATCTGGATTCCAGAAGACTATTTCAGTGCCTGTTTTCTATGAAACTCTCCAACAAGCTCTGAGTGATCACCTAACAACACCCCTGCAGCCCTTTAACCAATAACTTTCACAGTTTATAATACCATTTGTTGCAAGTTCTTAAGAAAAGTCTATAAGCATTCAGTGTACTTGCAAAGATGAGAATGGGGAAGTGAGTGAATTCCCTTTAGGTGGCCATTCCAGACTCTAATGCCTGACTACTTCTACTCTTACTTGCTTGCTTTCCCAAACCACTTCCCTCAATTTAATGTTGGTTGTGTATCCGTGGTTTCTCAGAGTAGCAGCATTCTTTGTGTGCTAAAGAGGAGCAGGAAAAGCACTGCAGACTTCACTGTGAATAACCTGAGCATGCCGCAATGCATCGTTATTACTTTCTTAGCACATTCGCAAAATGTATTTTCGTCTATTTAAGCTAGTTCATAAAAACAAGGAAAGTAATCTTCATTACGTTAGAGGGGTTTGGAGATTTCATTTTCATTTACAGAAGAAATGGCTTGAAGCTGGTTATAGGTCTAACATGTATTAGCAGGTAATCAAAATGTGAGTTATGATGGCAGGCTCGGGCACCGTCAACAGCAAAAAAAATAACTGGGACTGGTTGGTGGTAGAATGGCAGATAATGAGAAAGAACCAGCATGTCATACCGAGTAAGATTTGACCGAAGATAATATTTGTATAGGCTCTCAAATTTTCTTGGAAATTGTCCAAAATTCAAGGCAATGAAAAGATTTTTGAGTTATTTCTTAAATGATTTGTTTTCTCCTTTTTATCATAAATTTACTCTCAAGCGCACTTAGAAAACAAATAATAATCTTACGCTTTATTTCTCACATCTCATTTCCATCTTTTTAATTAAAGACACATTGTATTTGCTCTTGTAGTTTTTCCTTTTTGATATATCCCTAAGATTTAGTACTTTCTCATTTATTTATTGGCTACTTGTATTTCGTTTTCTTCTCAGTTGCAAGCTTGACTACACATGAGATTATACTTGTCTTCTTTTTGTTTGGTTGTTTACCTTTCTTTAAAATTGATTTTCATTTCTATAGAATAGTATTAAGTCAAGTTAATACTTATATAGTATTAACACCAGAAATCTGTATCTGTTATATGTTGCAAATATGTCTCTTTTGCCTCATCTAAAGAACCAATGGAAAGTGTAGTCTAGTTAATAAGTTCCAATTCCTGATGGAACTTCTGAGTTTGCTGTATTTTGTTTTTTTTGTTTTGTTTTGTTTTTTTGGTAGTAAAGAGAAGCCTACCTTCCTACATAGAAAAAGGAGAGAAGAGATCTATCATCTAACATCTAAATCAATGCTAACTTCCCTAACTACTATTTTCTTTCTACCAGCAAGTCAATTACGTGAGCAACTACTGAAGCTGAGGGGTTATTTCCCCAAGTTAATCTTGCTGAATGAATCTTGCAATCTTCAGCCAATGTCACTTCCTGCCTGTGACATTTATCAGATTAGCTGCTCCATCAGTATGTGAGGTGTCATTGGGACAGTTGGCTCTAGGGTCCCTGAAGGTACTTTTGAACCACAAATATAGCAGCACCCTTTCCCCGAAAAGAATGATAGTGATTCTCTTAATAGAGCTTTAAAGGCATAAAATGAATATCACTCATCACAGGACATAAAAAATAAGCAATATTGTATGAGGAAAATATTAACATGTTTTCTTTTTTTATTAAGTCAAACACATAGATCATGTATACATTAATGCATTTATGGGGTACAATGTGATGACTTTCGATACAATTTGGAAGGCTTACATCAAACTCGTTAATATAGTCTTCACCTCATTTACTTAATTATTGTTAACATGCTTTCTTATAATAAACATGTGACATCTGGGGTCATTTAAATTTCTTGTATTCTACTCATCAAAGTAAACTATAGAATGGGAGTGTTTTTAACAGCATTATTGAAATATAATTTATACAAAAGAAATGGCACACATTGATTTGGATTATCTAATTTGATTAGTGTGATATGTATTCTCCCTTGAAATAATCACTATAGTTGGTGATGAAGACGGCTATCACCCCCAAAAGTTTTCTGATGCTGCTGGGTAATTTCCGCTACATGCCTAGGCATTCATTGACTCTTTACTAAAGTTTCTATTCAAATATTATGTTCAGTGTTTTACTCGTTTATATGATTTCTTCTTATTAACTTTTTTAAAATTTTATGTTTACATAGTGGTTTATAATCTCATTAATTTTTACAAATTCTGAATGCAAATTCCATATCAGATATATGCTTTGCAAATGTTTTCTACCAACTTATAGCTTAACTTTTCATTTTCTTAACAGTATTTCAAAGAGAAGAAACTTAATTTTTAATGAAGTCCTATTCCCAATTTTCTTCTTTTACATGTTTTTATGGCCGTATTTAAAAATTCTTTGCTAAGCCAAGGTCAAAGAAGTTCTCTTATCTTTTACAGTGAATTTTTATAGCTTTAACCTTATACATCAATGATTAATTTCGAGTTAACTATCATGTATGGTTCAGGATAAGGATCAAAATTTGTTTTGCTGTTTTGTCTTGTTGCATATGGTTTTTTAATTGCTTTAGTACTATTTGATATAAGACTGTTCTTTCTCCACTGAACTGGACTTTGCTCTATTGTCAAAAATCAATTTTCCATAAATGTGTCTATTTTTGAACTTTCTCCTCTGCTCTTTTTACTTGTTTATTTATATTTGACAATATCAATGCTGTTGTGATTACTACAGCTTTTAATAAGTATTAGGGAGTATCACCTCTAATTTTGTTCTTCCTTTTACAAGTTTGTTTTAGCTAATCTAAGTCCACTGTGTTTGCACATTAAATTCAATAAGTTTGTCAAGGTTCACAAAAGAATGTTGGTTGATATTTGATTAAAATTGAATTAAATCTTTAGATCAATTTGTCTTAAGAGCATTGAGTCTTTCAGCTTATAGGTTGTACCTCTTTTCATTAGGTCTTTAATATCACTAAGTAATGCTTTGTATTTTGATAAAAGATCTTTAAATTGTTAGACTTACCCATACATTCTTCATAGGTCTGATATCATTATAAATGATACTTTTAAAATTTACATACCTTAATATTTGGCATGTAGAAATACAATTGATTTCTGTCTATTTAGCTTGTATCTTATCATCTCACTAAACTCAGTTTTTTTTGGTAGATTTCTTTGGATTTTCTATATAGAGAATCACACCATCTACAAATAATGACCATTTTACTACATTCCTTCCTATCTAAAAGGAATTTTATTCATTGTTTTGTTTTCTTGCCTTATCTTCTCAGCTAGGTTGAAAAGTGAATAGAAGGGTGGTGCCAGTGGCTCCAAGGAGTAGGGCACCAGCGCCATATACCAGAGGTGGTGGGTTCAAACCTGGCTCTGCCTAAAAATTGCAAAAAAAAAAAAAAAGTGAATAGAAATGACAGGAATGGATAATTTATTTTGTTTCTTATCTTAGGGAGAAAGTGTTCTGTTTTTCTCCTAATTATGAATGTAGGTGTAGAATGTTCATGCTTTATTAGGTTGAAACAATTCTCTTAATTCCCAGCCTACTCAGTGTTTTGCAGAGGTTGAATTTTGTCAAATGTTTTTGTTTTCTTTTCAGTTTGTTACATATAGTAAATTACATAAATTATCTTTAAATTGCATTTTATCATGATAAGAATAGTTAACATAAGATCTATTTTTAAAACAAATTTTTAAGTATGCAATACTGTTGACTATAGGTCTGTTCAGACATTCTATTTCTTCATGAAGAATGAGGTAGGCAGCACTTTTTCTAGGACAAGTTCATGAACTTAATTGTCAGACCTCACATAGAAAATTAAAGTGAAAAATGCTACATTATCTACTGAGTACTCTAAATGTAAAAAAAAAAATCCAATCAAAATACAGAAATTATCAGACTGGACAATACCTTAAGGTCCAGCTATATTCTCTTTATAGGTAATACATTTCAGAGGAAAAGATATAATACATTTAGTGTAGTAGTCTGGAAAAAGACACACACACATCATGCATTAAGCCACCACAAGGATGCTAGGGTGACTAGGTAAAAATCAAGCAAAATGGAATTTAAAAATAATAATATGTTACTAGAGATAAAGAGGAAAATTTTAATGATAAAAGGATCAGTTCATGAAGAAGATGTAACAGTTATAATCACATATGCCTCACATCAGAGGATCCAAACCCATAAAGCCAGAGCTGAAACAAAGAAAGGGAGAAATAGACAATTCAATAATAATAGTTGGGGGCCTCAAAATCTTACGTTCAATCATGGGTAGAAAAACTAGGGAGAAGATCCATAAGGGAAAAACACTTTACTATTCTAAGATCTAAGCTAGATCTAAGAGAATATACATACCTCTCAGGTGCACAGAATTTACCATAGATTATTTCTTAAAACAACTTGAATACATTTAAAAGGATAGAACTTACACAAAGTATGCTGTTTCATCACAACAGGATAAAATTACAAATAAACAACAAAGAAATCAGGAAAGCCCATGTGGAAATTAAACAACACACTCCTAAATACCAAGGGATCAGAGAAGAAATAATAAAAAATTCTTTGAAATAAGCAAAAATGAAGACAAACATTTCAAAACTTATCAGATGAAGCTAAAGTAATGCTCAGAGGAAAATTTACAGCTGTACATGAAACATATAAATCTTACATTTATAATGTATACCTCCACTTTAAGACTGAAAAAAGAGGAGCAAAATAAATCAAAAGCAAGGAGGTCTAGGGAAAAAAAGATGAGTAGAGATTAATAAGATAAAAAGAAACAGAAAAGTCATTTAAACAGTAACTTATTTATTAGTAAAAATTAACAAAATTGATAAATCTTTAGCTAGGCTGACCAAGAAAAACAATAACTAAGATTATTAAAATAAGGAATCAAAGTGGGAACATTACTACAAAATTTACAGAAATAAACATAATGGTAAGGGAATACTATGAGCCACATTGTGTCAACAAATTAGATAAGTTATATCTTCCTAGAGAAGATTTTAACTAATCTAGTTTGATTTTAACTAACAAATTCCTAGAAAGATATAGATGACCAAAGCTAATGCAAGGAAAGTAGAACTCTGAATAGGATAACAAATAAAGCCGTTAAATTAGAACCTTAGAAACTCTTCATAAACAAATAATTAGACTTGTATGTCTTCACTGGTGAATTTTTCCAGTTAAAGGGTAGTGTATACAAATTGTTAGTATATTCTTCCAAAGTAAAAGAGTTGGAAAGGTTTTTTTTTTAAAACATTCAATGAGGCTAAGATTATTTTGATACTAATATTTGGCATATAGAAATACAATTGGTTTTGTCTATTTAGCTTCTGTCTTACCATCTCACAATGATTGGTCGCCATGGAAGGAGAGGAAGGCTGGAAAAGTTCACCTTTTATGCCCAAGCACATAGAATAAACCTGAGGCTGAAGGTGGGTCAAAAAATCCAAACAATGGCCAGGTGTGGAGGCTCACACCTGTAATCCTAGCACTCTGAGAAACAGAGGCTGGTGGGTTGCCTGAGCTCAGGATTTCTAGACCAGCCTGAGCAAGAGTGAGGTACCATCTCTAAACCGTCTCTAAAACAAACAAAACAAAAGCTTGGTGTTGTGGTGGGCACCTGTAGTCCCAGCTACACGGGAGGCTGAGGAAGGAGGATCACTTGAATCCAGGAGTTTGAGGATTCTGTAAGCTATGATGCCATGGCACTCTGTGGAGGGTGGCAAAGTGAGACTCTGTTTCAAAAATAAACAAATGAACAAACCAAACTATTCCTTTCCTTACCAATAGCCTTGTAATAAGCAATAACACAGGAGCAAGGAAATTTACTGTCTGTAGAGCAGACGTGCAGGGAGTGTGGGAATCTGCAGGCAGAGAAGGAATGTTGAGAAAAGCCTTTCCGCACTCCAGAGACAGCAGAAAATAGCAGCAGCACGACCAGACAATGTCAGGGCTGTGGTACATCAGCGATGATGATAGCAACAAGGGAAACCAGCTCACTGCCAACTGTGTCATTGCCTATTCCTGTGCACAGTGACGGTGATCTGAGCAGATGTGAAAACATGCTCCTTTCTGCGCAAAAATGCGATTAACCCCAGGTTCTAGTGTCTTTCTATATACGATGTCTAACTTGCAATAAAACTTACAAAAACATTATGTTGAGCAGCTATGAGAAAATACTACAGACTAGGCAGCTTATAAACAACAGAAATTTATTCTCACAATTCTAGAGGCTGGAAAGTCCAAGATCAAGGTGCCGACAGATTTGCTGTCTGATGAGGCCCATTAACTAGTTCATAGACGGTACCTTCTTCCTGTTTCCTCACATAGTGAAGCGGCATGCTGGTCTCGGAGAGTCTTTTATAAAGGTATTAATTCCAATCGTGAAGGCCAGGCCCTCACGAGATAATCACCTCCTAAGGCCTCACCTCTTAATACTTTAACCATTTGGGATAGAATTTCAAAATGTGAATTTCAGGATGGAAGACATATTGAGATTATACTACAAAAAAAACAAAAGGTAAAAAAAACAACTGTTGTCAACATATAAAGTAATTAAAGAACCATACTCAGAAACTACCCAGATGTTGGAAATATCAGACATAGGTTGGCAATCTGTAGCTTTGTTGTAGCTTATTAATTTTTGCTGATTTTTTTGTATTAATAAAACTGATTCTAACTATACTGTAAGAAAGACTAGGGGAAAAAAATCTATATATCTAGCAAAAAAAAAAAAAAAAACAACCTATCTTATAATTAGTTCACAGAGCTTGCCATTCTAAGGTTAGATCACTTATTTTGTTCAGGTTGCTTCTTGATAAGTCTCTAGGTGGTAATAAAAACAAATTTATGAATTTGACCTTCTAGGCACATATCAAAGCTTATGAGATCATGGGTTTCACAGAGTTGTATATGCAAATGTTCTGTAGTAGTTTAAACTTTGTCTTTACAGGGGAAAAATTGATGCCTCATTAATTGATTTTTACACCAGTAAAGAGGTGCTGAAATTGGTAAGCAAGAAAATTCTAGCAGTAGGTGGAAAAGGATAATTTTAAAAATCACCATATGCTTTGACAAATTCAGATATCACAACAACACAAAACCCCAAAAGTCAGAATCCAATTTTTCAATTATTATTTTAAAAACACAGACTATCTACAAAGGCTATTAAACTATTGCTTTACAACTCTAAAAAATCTAAAGTCGTAACTTCACAATTTCCATTTTTATTTTTATAGACACAAGTCCTTGCCTTGAATATTTGCTGTATGTGATACATTCTGACATCTAAGGTGCACTAAAAGTTGTAGTAACAAACATAATTTTTCTGCCGGAATTTGTACACAGTTGAGTCAATATTTGTGTCATAAACTGCATTGTATATACTCATGAAATAGAATCAGGTCAGAAAATTGTCCTCGGGGATAGAAAGTCTGGAACTGGGTTACTGGAGTATTTTGTATCTCAGTGTCTGCCTTTTTAAAATCATGTATTTTTGAAAATTGATAAATATAATTTTTTGCCAATTCATGGGGAAAAAATACCAGACACTAGATACAGATTTCTCCAGCTGTTATTGATCATTTTTGACTAGGAGAGGCATTCTAGTCCTGATATTCTGAAAACTAACTTGTAATAAATAAAATATATATTATTGAATAGACACATGTAAATAAAAATGCATAGTATATGCATGGTAAATATAGTATAGCATATAGTAAATGTGAATATAATTGTGATTTTTTTTTTATATTTAAACAATCACATCTGTTCCATACTCCACTTGGTACCAATGGATACATTCGTGATATTTGGAGTGAAGTCTATTATGCTAGAACTAACCCACCATCTTATCCTTTTCACACTAAGTTTTAACCAACTGTGTTAATTGGCTCATCGGTAGCATTCTAAAATCAGTAATTTATACTTTAAGTGTAAAGTTCCCTCACCTCCTCTCATTCCTGGGTAAGAAAATCCAGGTACCTCAAGCAGGTATAATAGAAAGAAGTTTTATTTACACCAAAATTCTATTTGTTAGTATATTTAATATCATTGTATTTAGTTGCCAGATTATAATTCTGACAACATTCTAAATCCTCACTTCTTTTTCGGGTCCAAAGTTCTACCATCCACGTTTTGGCTATCGAATCTGTGATAACACTCATAATAATTGCTATGATCCTTTCTATACATACCCATCCAGAGAGTCATAATTTCCCCTTTATAATGTTACATCCTTGTCATTGTCAGGCTTTCGGTCCAGATTTTAATGATCTCCTATTCAAATTAATATACCCTCCCTCTCCACAACCATCAACCATTCTTTTTGACACCAACTACTGAAATTATGCTCCTAAACCTAGAATGGCTCAGATGTTCCTTCTCAATGACAAATCCAGGCAATTCGTAGAAGCTGTCTCATCCTCTGCATTGAGGAAAATTATAAGAGTCTGCATAGAAAAGTGAAAATAAACATAAGAAATATAATAAGATACAAAGGAGGAGGGATTACCTGATGAAAAATACTTTGAAATGTATCAATAAAAAATATGAAGACAAAGTTGAGAACTTTAGTCATACTATTTTTAAATTATTTCCAAACCATCCTTCATAGAAAGTAAGAATCTATATAAAATGTTTTTAAATATGCATTTTTTCATGGTTCCGGCTGCATTATTTAAGGAGCTCAAGATACAGTTCTAATTTGTTCACTAAATTAATGTATATTTTTAAACATTGATGGTGTTGCAGGAGCTTAAGGATGGATCAGAAACGCCTAATTTGTTCATTTTTAACTGAAATTGCTCATTTATATTTTTGTATTCTTGTATTCTTTTTTTTTTTTTTTTTTGCAGTTTTGGCTGGGGTGGGCCTGAACCTGCCACTCTCCGGTATATGGGGCCAGCACCCTACTCCTTGAGCCACAGGCGCCGTCCTTTGTATTCATATTTTATAAAAGTTGCTCACTAAAATGTAAGTATGACTCAATCCACTTGCCAAGTTATAATTCTCTTTAAAAATTTTGTTACTTTAAGATTTTTAATTATTATGGGTATGTAATAGATGTATATCTTTATAACCTATGTCTTTATAGGTTACATGTGATGTTTTGACACAGACCTACCATCAAATCATGGTCACTAGGTGCCCATCATCTCGGACATTTATGATTTTTTGTGTTAGAAATGTTCCAATTTAACTCCTTTAGTTATTTACAATCATGTACTTACTTACCAATGATTATAATCATTTTGTTGTCCTCACAAATATTCTTCATTCTATGTAAATATCGAGCTGTATGTTTTCACCCATTAATCAACCCAATTTTATCTCTGTCTTCCTGCTACACTTTCTGGCCCCTGGTAACCACCATTCTACTCTCTGCTCCATATGTTTAACTCCTAAATATGAAGGAGAATATGCAATAATTGTCTTTCTGCACTTGGCTTATTTTATTCACGTAACCTTCTCTGGTTTCCTCCATGTTGTTGCAAATGGCAGGATTTCATTTGTTTATGATGATATGATGTTCCATTCTTTATGTGTAGCACAATCTCTTTGTTCATCCATTTGTGGATGGACACTTAATTTGGTAATATATCTCAGTTATTGGGGAGAGTGCTGTCATACATGTGGGAGTGAAGATAACTATTCTATATATCAATTCCCTTTCTTTCGGATATATATCCAGCAGTGGGATTCCTGGGTCTTATGGAGGTTCTATTTTTAGTTGTTTTTTTTTCTTTTTTAATTAAGTCAGATATACATAGATCATGAATACATTTATGCCTTTGTGGGATTCAGTGTGTTGATTATTTGTATAAATTGGAGTGCTTACATCCTACTAATGAACATAGCTTTCACCTCATTTACTTAATCACAATGTTAAGACATTTGTGTTCAATACTTGATAGATTTGACTTGTACTCTTGCAATATGCTTCATAGGTGAGGTCCCACCATTAACTGTCCCTCTATCAAACCACCCCCTCCTTTCTCATCCACCTCCCCTTCCCTCCTTCATCCTGGGCTATAGTTGTGATTCATCTCTCATATGAAAGTGTGAGTGGGTATAAATTGGTTTTATAGTAGTACTGAGTACATTGGATCTTTTTTGAGGAACTTCCATGGTGTTCTCCATGATGGTTGCACTAATTTACATTCACAGCAACGGTGAACAAGGGTTCTCCTTTCTCTAAATTCTCACTAGCTTTTGTTATTGCCTGTCTTTTTTACATAAGCCACTTCAACTTGGATGAGATGACTAATGATGTTGATTATAAAACTAATTCTGTATATAATAAGTGGAAAAAATCCAATGATTTCCAAAAAAGATTTTTTCAAAATACTTCTTCAGAAGGAAATTTCAGATGAACATTTTCCAGAGTTAGCAAAGGTCATTAATGAACAGGATGATATATGCAAATCATTTGATGAATACACAACTGTTACAAACTTATTAATTGGATAGTACAATGAAAAGGTCACTGACTTTCAGAATCATGAAATCACATCGGCCTCACCTAGGTAATATTGCCAAGGCATCTAAAGAACTACAGATGGAACTGGTTAAGCTCTCAGATGACATTTCAAAGTCACTATTTGATACTCAGAAAGATTCGATTGAGATGTGGAAAAATTCAGAATACCCACAGCTTTGCCAACATGCCTGACAAACTCTGTGTTGTGTTTTACCCGGTTATAGCTGTGAATCTCCATTCTCCCACCTAACCCAAATTGAGACACCTGTAAGGTCACAAATGGCTGAGACGCATCTAGAGGATCAAATGAAACTACAGATCTCTGTGCTGCAACCAAATATTCAAACACTTTCCAACAAAACCAGATAAAACAAAGTCATTATAAAGTAAGTTAATTTTAAAATTAACAAATAGTTTTAAGTTTTTGGAATTATTAAGTACACATAATTATATTTTTACAAAATAATGTACATTTTTATTTTTATTTTTATTTTTTTTGAGGCAGAGACTCAAGCTGTCACCCTGGGTAGAGTGCTGTGGCATCACAGCTCACAGCAACCTCCAATTCCTGGGCTCAAGCAAGTCTCCTGCCTCAGCCTCCCAAGTAGCTGGGACTACAGGTGACCACCACAACATCCAGCCATTTTTTGGTTGCAGCCACCATTGTTGTTTGGCGGGCCTGGATTCGAACCCACGAGCTCAGGTGTATGTGGCTGGCACCTTAGCCTGTTGAGCCACAGGCGCCGAGCCAAAATAATGTACATTTTTAAGTATACCTAATTGAAATTACTTCAATGCAGTCTTATTTGATTACAGCTAAATTAATGTGCCCTTCCAACATGAAAAGTTTCCCCACCCCTGGTTTAAGTCTTTGAATAATTTCTGAACATTAAGGATCAGCAAAATATTTTTGTTAAGGCCCAAATTGTCAATATTTTTAGGCTTGTAAACTATGTAATCTTTGTTTCAGATAATCTTGTCATTGCAAGACAAGAAAAAAGCAGTTATAAAAAAAAACATAAATGAGTGAGCATGACTTTGCTTTTATACAGCTTGATATAAAAACAGACAGTAAACTAAATGTGGCATCCTGGCTGTAGTTTGCCAACCCTTGCATTGCATCAAAATACCTAACTTTCCAGCAAATTCGATGTTTTAGTCCTGGTCTAATCCCAACCCTGCCAAGTTAAATTTGTACAAAATATTCCTTACATAGAGGAAAAATAGAAACTCGCAGAAATTCTTCCTCCCTTGTTATATTTAGTAACTTTGATGTCAGAGTTTATGCCTCCTAAAATCTGAAAAAGAATTTCAAAATTGGGAATAAGAATAATGAGTAGCCTCTTCACATTTTATAGAATTAAAAATAAAACTCATGGATTTTTGACATAAAAATTATGATGGTGATTATCTTTCAGAGATATTTATTCTGAAAACTTCCATTAACTTAAATCGTATAGATGTAAAATTTGAGATTAATTTATCCATGAAAAACCTATTTATTCAGAAATACTTTAATATCACAGAAAATATTAACATGCTTTAAAGCATTTAATCTATATATGTTTTTATATATTTTGAGTGCTTTAGCATTTACATAAAAGATATATTTTAATTCCACTTTTTCTATTCATATAACATTTCAAAGATTAAATTTTAATGCAAACATTGCTAAACATATCCAATATATACTGTGCCCCTAAGGGTAAACAATATGCATTCTTTTACAAATAATTTTTTAATTTCAGAATACAGCAGTTCTATTTAATGAAATAGGTAGGTTCTGAAGTAAATATATTATAAAATCCAGAATTAAATGCGGACAGCTATGGCAACTACGCATTGCATGGATAGTCTTACTTACTAACATCTGCTCAGCTTCCTAACTTATAGCTTCATAGCTTACAGTTTGATAGTTTTTCTAAGAGAGCAGGTTGCTGGGCACTCACACATTAGTTTTTTGCAAATGAATGTTGGAAGTCTGGCTTTTTTTCCTTTTTTTTTTTTTCATTTCTAGGAAATCAGAATGGGAGGAAAATAAGATGTCATTGCTTCCCTATGTCACAACAAATTAAAAGAATGTATATGACATCCACAGACACACATGAGACTTAAGGTTAAAGCCTCCAGCAAGACACGTTATTTTCGTACAAAAAGTATCATAGTTTAAGAGTATAATTTCTCATAGCAACTGTTCTCGGTGATGTGTTTGAAGTTGTGCGTAGAGGAAAATGATATAATTGAACGACAAGTCCTGATTCTATTTTCCGTATTAACAGTACAGCTAGTACCTTCAGATCTCCGCATTCTCCTAACTATCTCATGAGGTGGCTTTCATCCCACTACAAAGAACAGATACATCAGGAAAAGAAACATTTTCTGCAGGATTAATTGGAAAAGCTTTTGATTTGAAGAAGAGAAATGAAGATAGCTCTTTTCAAATGAATCTGCTCTCTCTTTTGCTTTCTAAGATAACTCTTCTACCAGCCCTCCCCAAAGCAGACTGTGACAGCTAGAAATCAATACTTTGTTGAAGCAATGGAAGTGTACTCCAATGCCATTGTCTTCATTTAAACAAGCACGGATTTACTCACTGAGTTGTGTATGAAAGAACACACCATGCACAGTTTCATTACGAAGCAGGGACAACACGCGTCATCTATCTGGGAGACTCTGAAACCCCTCACTTGTCCCCCCTCTGCTCCCTTTCTCATTCCTGCCCCCTAGCGTCCTCTGATAGAACAGCCTCTGGGGCTCTTCTCATGAGGGAACATCCTCCAACTTTTGGTATTTCCCCTACCCCAGAACAGGTGTCTTCTTCGTTGTTACATGACAGCTAGGATAAAGATAAACGATGTTCTCAGGTGGCATTCAGCAGCTTCCCAGTGTGGCTTTCTGTAAAACAAACATGACTTTATTGTGGGGTGTTTAGTACAATACAATGAATGAAATTTAATGGGGAAACTAATATGTACCAGAGCGGGAGAGAGATGGTATTTTTACTTGTTCTCTTAAAAAAAAAAAAAAAAAGCAATTCAGATGGCTAAATCACCTATTTTACCACAGTAAAAAGTTAGATTATTAATCTCTTGAAATGTTTCTCTTGGGGAATATTTCTCAATAATACATATTCAGCGTATACACTTATTAATAGCTTCTAAGACGAAGAGTCAATTTAATTGTGAGTATTTGGTTGCCACAAATACATGGGAAGAAAGGGCACTCAAAAGATGAATAAATACTGCAAGCAAAGAAGTGACCAGGGCACAAAGAGCCTGGCATTCTGACACAGTGCCTGCTATTACTGCTGTGCTACATACAAAACTGGTTAATGTCCCATAGAATAGTCTACCAGATAGAAATTATTGGCATTTCAACTGCACAAAAATCTACAATTTACTACATTTAGTCTTAGAATTTAACCTTGAACCGTCTCCTCTGCTGTGTGATTCCAAGTAATCTGCAACAATTTTTCATGATATAATAAACAGACTGGTTCCATCATGTTTGGCCTGATTATTGACTTAGGTATAGTAAAAGTGTTAATCATAATAGTCTCCTTAAGTTTGTTCGGTAACTCGCAAAGCCAGAAAATTAACTTCTGTCTAGTAACTTTTCTCAAAACTTTGGATTGTCCTTCCAACAGCTGGTGTTGTTTTCTCTTCTATCCCAAAGCTACAATACCAAGCCCAAGATACCTTTCCCATCAGACTTCAGCTGCAGGACCTGTGTCTTTTCATGAAAACTCTTCAGATTCAATTTGCTGTGGTTCCTGACTCGCCAAAGGGTGACCCCCATTGCCATCTATGAGATTGGACCTTACGAGCCCGATGTGCAGCGTCTTGTCATTGGCTACACATGTAAAACCAACTTTTGTTTTCATAGTAGGCTAGGTCTGGCATACCTTATTAAATGAGAATCATTCTTAATTATGATCCTCTGGATATTGCCTCAGTTGCACAGTTTGTCCAGTGTATTTTGGTTAAAAGGAGAATCAGTTCTTACCTAACTTATGCAAACAATTAAATAACTTATGCAAATTACACGAAAATTAAGGAACCTGAAGAAAAGTATCTGTTCTTCAAATCTGGAGAAGGTGACAATGAGAATTAGATATCGCTAACATCTTTGCCTTTTTCTTTTAAAAACAGAATTTAGTAAATTAAATGTTAGAGGTATTTTAAAAATAAAGGGACAAAGAGCTTTCTCATGCATGCAGAATAAATCATTGAAAATAAGGTCACTATTTTGAAGAAAGAACCATAATACAATGTCTATCATTAGTGAATTTCATCGTTTCCTTCATCCTTATTCTGTTCAATCTTGAGTCAGAAGTCTGCTTTCATTAACTATGTCAGCTTCAACAATGAGAGGAACTCAGGCACTCTGACTTGATCTACTGGGATAATCAGAAAATTGATTAAATAATGTGAGTTCTATGGCTGGTGCTTGAGAACCATCCTTACACATACAGATAGTTCAGAATAGCTGGTACAGTGCTTTCATGAGGTTCTGAAGCTGTACATTTTCATTGAAAACAAATCTAACCTATTGCTGATGGCAGTCTTCAGACAAACATCAGAGGGAAGTAGAAACCTATTTGAGAATGAGACTGAATAACTATAGTTGTTTATTAAGTTACTAATAATATTAAGCATGGAAGAAATTAAAAATTGCCTGTCAAGATAAGATATGGCTATTTCTTAACAGTTTGATCAATATTTCCCTTTAGAATAAAACCTAAGTAGCAAAGGCATTGATGAATCTCCATGCCCTTTATAAAAAGAATTCAGTCACAAAATATTTATATGAATAATATTATATGTGGAGGTTGATTTAATTTATAGTTGGCTTGTGAAAATTCTATCTTTATCCTTGGGGCTTCTTGGATATTGGTGGTATTTTTGTTGTTACTGTTTTTTACTCTTAGCCAAGATAAAGGCAGTAGAATTGATACCATGCCATTTAAGATTTCAGACTCCCCTGGTCACCCCAAGTATTTTATTGATGATTTAGAACTGGACTAAAAGATTTGACAAGCCTTACTTGACTACTTAAAAAGTCACCACAGGCTGGGCACAGTGGCTCATGCCTGTAATCCTAGGACTTTTGGAGGCCAACGCTGGTGGAATGTCTGAGCTCAGGAGTTTGAGTCCAGCCTGAGCAAGAGTGAGACCTCGTATGTATTAAAAATAGAAAAATGATCAGAGCATTGTGGTGAGTACCTGTAGTCCCAGCTAGTCGAGAGGCTAAGGCAAATGGCTTGAACCCTGGAGTCTGAGTTTGGTATACACCAGGACACTCCACTCAGGGTAGCAGAGTGACACTATATCTCAAAAAAAAAAAAAATGTCATGAAGAGCTTTTTCAGTGAGCTTTCCAGAAAATTTTCAGATTTTGAAAATCTGAGCCAGACTCAGCCAGATCTTAAGTGTTCAAAGAAAAGGCCATGGGGGGATGCAGGATGTCTGTATCTTAGTAAGACTTGATATTCTGATTAATGTAACATCTTTAAGTTCTATAAATATGTAAAAGTTTTAGAATACATTCTGCTCAAAGGTAACTAATTTGATCTTTCTAAAATACCAATATAAAATTTATGGACATGGCATTTTCTGACCCATATACTGAATAAAACACTAACATCAATCTCTCACAGCATCTCAAATACTGGCACAAAATCTTAACATTTTTTTTTACATAAGCCTCAAGACAAAGCTATTTTAAAAACATTGTGACTGGTCTCAAAACATTTTTCTACTGAAGCACAAATTCAACTACACATAGTATATCCAAAGAACAAGGCTCAGCGCCTGTGGCTCAAGCAGCTAAGGCGCCAGCCATGTACAGCTGAGCTGGCAGGTTCGAATCCAGCCCGGGCCCACCAAACAACAATTACAGCTGCAACCAGAAAATAGTTGGGCATTGTGACGAGCGCCTGTAGTCCCAGCTACTTGGGAGGCGGAGGCAGGACACTCACTTGAGCCCAGAAATTGGAGGTTGCTGTGAGCTGTGATGTCACAGCACTCAAACCAGGTGACAGCTTGAGGCTCTGTCTCAAAAAAAAAACAAAGAATAAGATTGTTTTGAGATTCTTTTTGGATTCTAAGAATTATTGTTTTATTTCTTTTGAAGTAAACTACTATAAAAATTAATAGTTGGAGGATTCTTTTTTAAAAAAGTTTTCTAGGCGAAGACCTTTGGTATGGAAACACAATGTATTGGACTAGCTTGCAACCAGTACTCATAAAGAATGACGAAACAAAAATATCTTCATAAATAAATGACTGTAAGTTTCTATTTGGGGCTATCATGTACTTAGAGTTTTATTTATTCTGATGTACCAATACTTATTTTTGTTTAGGCATATCTATATTTTTACCTGAATAAGAAACTTAAAGGTAAACACAAAGGGTATTTTTTTCAATAACTCAAAATTTAGCTGCCTAAACCAAGAATATTAAATGTGTCTCACCTATTAAAAATCATAAAAGCCCAACTCATTTTGTTTTGGCTCATTTTAGTTTTATAACCTTTGTATCAAACTCTGACATCTTTAAGTATAAAAATGACCAGTGAACTCAGGAGAAAATGTATACTGACCATTTTAAAGACAATGTTTATTGTTATTTTATTCATAATTTAAAAAATAGTTTGCTTATGAAAGATTAATAAATTCACATTTAATTTATGAGACTTTTATTTATAAGCCAATTTTGGTACCTTGTAGTCCTAACGCAAAGTGTATTTGTACATCCCCCAAACGTGTCTAAACATATACAAATGCACACAGTTTAACAGCTTTTGTCTCAGCCATAAGATCTTCTGAAGTTCCACAAAAATCTATATGCATTATGTTTCTATTCCTTTTTTCCTGTGCAACGGTGGGCATCTCGCATCTCAGGCAGATTGCCTCCGTGCACAGAGATGTCTTTCAGTCTCTTAGATCTTCAAACAGAGATGTGCTCTAATCTCCCAGATCTTAGCCTGAGATTTCTTTAACTTTTCAGACATTAGAACCTGCTGTAAGAGAAACTACCATCTAAGGGCATCTTTCAATCTCCTAGACCTTTGACTGCAACTCCAATAGCATCAACAGCACATTTGAAGTAGGCAAAAAGAAAATAGAGACAAAAATCTTAGCAGACCTCTCATTTACATGCTACACATCAGTACAGGTTATCACTCAACAAGAAGAGAAATTCAAGAGGATCCAAAGAAACAAATCGCAGTTTCACCTAATAAGCCCTGAGAGTGCCAAGTCAAACCAGGTGAGCTTCCACTCTCACAAGACTCCAACCCAAAAGAAGTGCCCTAATTGTGAAGAGCATCCCTGACTGTGAGATACCCCCAAATCGCATTCACCCATCCAGACACAAATGTCAAAATTGAGAAACTCTTTCTGTGGAGGCCAGCAATGACAGTGCTGGTGGGAAATTCCAAAGCTGCTGTCCAGCAAATATGGCCAGAGAGCTACTGGGATCCGCTCTTCTCTCTCTGCTCTGCAGCCAGGGAACCCTGAGCAACCTCAACCCAGATGAACCCCATAATTATTGCCAAATCTGCCCAGGAGTTTCAGCCTTAGTAAAGTTGTTCATTGCACGAAGATCCAATCATTGAGGCAATAGGACTGCAAAGGAAAAAAAGGAATCTTTTAAACAAATCCCTTACCTGTCAGGAGTATGGGAGAACCTGCCTCAAATCTGTCTTTCCAACTAACAGAGGTCATGGACTTTTAATAGAGGGCATATATGCTTTGGGACAGGCCACGGTGCCACTAACAAGGGACTACCTGCATTTAAGGCAGGTTGGGGATAATGAATCTCAGTTTCAGGAAGTCTGCCCAGAGGTCTTCAGAAACTTAGCTCCTTTGTCTTGCAGAAAATCTACCATTTCTGGCAAATAACTCAAAAGGTCAAGTAGTTCGTTAAGGGAGAGAAATATTTAAAATATATGTGTGTGTGTATACCATTAAAATTTGTTCACAGAGCTGGTTACACATTTACATATTCTTAAAATGACAAAAATGAGCTCATTTTGTTAACATATTCTAAAGATGATGATACATTTATAAGAAAGGGAACAAATATATATTAATATAAACATTATGCATAGTAATCAGTGCTTCTGCAATCAGGAACATGACTTGGAAACTCAGTAGGAAGAAAATAAATAGCCCTCAACTCAACTTAATATTATTCTAAGATTTTAATACATCTAAATGTTTTAGAAATAATTTGCAAATTAATGTTGATATGAAATATGGTCAGAACTATTCAATTTAGTAATCACAGATTTATAATTTTCATAATTTTAAATATTACATATAATTAATGTTAGTTTATTTCACAAGTAAACTAGTTGAGAAAATTCAACTTAACTAGTCTTTTATGAGAAAATAAATCCAAATATTATTTTTAAGTAATAAAACATATTCTTTTAAATGCACATTTACTGACAAAAATCAAGAAAATACTTGAGCACCCTCAATTATTTAACCAAAATCATTATGCTGCTATAATTTGGCTAAAGATTCAACTTAAATTTTGAAGTTGGATTCTTGTATTAAAACATTCCTGAGCTAGCAATTTCTGTAAGAAAAAAGTTTAAATCTAAAACCTATAAATTATTAGAAGCTCAATTTTTGAATCTATTATGGATTAGGGGGATATTAGGTTTATGTAAGTTACTCTTTATAATTACAAATCTATTAAAACAGGACATTTTAAATGTGAGAGATGTTAATCTATTAATGCTCTGTAGAGATAGGTGTATTAGTTATTTAACTACAGCTGAATGAAGTATCCCAAAATTAGAGGCCTCAAGCAACAAGTATTGATTTTATCACACAGTTTCTGAGGGGCAGGAATGCAGAAATGGCTGAGTGGCTCTGGCTAATATCTCTCCTGAGGTTGCAGTCACTATTTGCTGTCCAGAACTGTAATAATCTTAAAGATCAGTAGGACAGGAGCTTCCATATGCTCTCACGTGGAGCCAAGGCTCCTCTCTGACTGTGACCTTAAGTGCCCCACCACATGCATCTCTTTACAGCAGTTCTCAAGACATGGCCTTTTCCCAGAGCAAGAGAGGGAGCAAGAAACCACATCCAAGACCCAAGCCAGCCCTGTAGCCTAATCTGAGAGGTCATGTATCAGCACATCTGCCACAAACTGTTGGCCACCACAACCAACTTTGGTACAAGGAAGAAAGCTACAAAAAGCTGTGAATACCAGGAGACAGAATGATTGGTGTCACCCTGGAGGCTGGAGACCAAGCAAGGAACAGGTTTTATACTCATGCAGTAGGAAAAGCCCTGACTTTGTTAATTACAGGCACAGAGAGACAGACAGTGCACTGAGAGCTTTTAGGTTCAATTTTGCACCTGCAGCCATAGCAAAAAAGTAAGCACAGAACAGAAACCCACCAGTTGTAATCTCAAGGAGGTGTTATGAGTAAAATTCTTAATTGATTGGGAGTCACAGATAGACTTAGATGCAAACAAACAAAAAGACAAATTAGATTCTCAGTTATCTCTCTAAAGGGAGACTAGGCCATTATCATCTATCTAACAGAAACTACCAAATGATTGAGAAAAACAAAATTCCTCACTGCTGTTGACAACAAAAAAATAATTCATTGACCATGCATAAACCAGTGACAAAAATAAAATCACAAAATCTGGAGGGAGACAAAAAATAAATCTAGGGAATAAAAGAGATAAAAAGTTAAAATTATAGCACTGTCGAGATTTACCAGGGGCCAAGGTTAAACAGCCCAGGAGGGATAATTATCAAGAATTATAAAGGGAATAGACTCCAAGAAACATGAACAAAAGCTTCTTTGAAGAAGACAGGCGCACAGTCTATAGACACATGAAAAAATGCTCATCATCTTTAATCATTAGAGAAATGAAAACCAAAACCACTATGAAATATCATCTAACTCCAGTAAGAGTAGCCCACATCACAAAATCCCAAAACTACAGATGTTGGCATGGATGTGGAAAAAAGGGAACATTTCTGCACTGATGGTGGGAATGCAAGCTAGTATGTTCCTTTTGAAAAGTTTGGAGAACGCTCAGGGATCTAAATGTAGACCTGCCATTTGATCCTGCAATTCCTCTACTAGGTGTATATCCAAAAGACCAAAAATCACTTGGCAACAAAGATCTATGCACCAGATTGTTCATTGTAGCCCAATTAATAATTGCCAAGTCATGGAAGAAGCCCAAGTGCCCATCGACCCATGAATGGATTAATAAATTGTGGCATATGTATACCATGGAATACTATGTAGCATTAAAAAGAGATGGAGACTTTCCCTCTTTTATGTTTACAAGGATGGAGCTGGAAACTATTCTTCTTAGCAAAGTATCTCAGGAATGGAAAAAAATATATATCCAAGTACTCAGTACTACTATAAAACCAATTTATAATCACTCACACTTTCATATGAAAGATGAATCACAACTATAGCCCAGGATGAAGGAGGGACAGGGAGAGAGGGATGGGAAGGGAGGGAGGTGGTTTTATAGAGGGAGGGTTAATGGTGGGATCACACCTATGGAGCATATTGCAAGGGTACAAGTCAAAGTATTGAACACAAATGTCTTAACACTGTGATTAAGTAAATGAGGTGAAAGCTATGTTAATTAGAAGGATGTAAGCACTCCTATTTGTACAAATAATCAACACATTGAATCCCACAAAGGCATAAATGTATTCATGATCTATGCATATATGACTTAATAAAAAAAAAATAAGACAAAACAAATGAATTGTAGATTTATTGTCTTTCCATCACACAAGTTCACTTGAGCATCTAAGAGAATACCCTCCAAAACTACTGATGCATAATTTTTGAAAATTTTTTAAAACACGGTTCTTAAAATATAAAATAGCAAGTCATATTTATTTAACTATTGATTTTAAAAGAAATTTAATAAAGTTAGAATAACATTGCTACATTAAATACAAAACTGATTAATGTCCTACAGGGAAATAAAGTATAATATTAGATTTAGCTACACATTTGTCTAGTCTTCATTATAACTAATAGTAGAAAATTCTGAGAAAGCTGCTTAATGTTAGAAGTACAGGATGAGGTTTAGAAATTGAGTCCAGCTAACTGACCCAAGCTACACTGAATAGATAAGAAATTCTTATCAAGACTATGATTTAACCAACTCTAATAATTTAATTGAGACCAAAAAAAAATGCTGATATTATGAAGTACCAAGCAACCTAAAACAATAGGAAGGGGGTTAAGGAAATAATTAGATGTGACTCCAGTGTTTAGTTTGAGAATAAATAAGCATGACGACTATCTCTGAGTATCTCTGAAGGAAACAGAATTGGATACTACATGAGGCTAAAGAAAATGTTGTTACCAAAACATTTAAGCAAGTGTTCTGTGTATATTTTGTTTCACTAGAAAAACACTTAAAAGACAGTTATTCTGGGACTAGTTTGTGTGAATGTAAAAATTGTAATGCAAGCATTTAATATAGCACTACTATTGATTAACCGTAGAAATAGCTGTGGTGAACTGACCTCACGGCTGTATTTTGTGTAGACAGAGTGTAAAGAAGATGATGTCAGAGGGGAGGAGGCTAAAGAAACAATGACCAGCAGCCTTCCATGCTGATTATAAGAATTCTCAGAACTGTGGCAGTTAGTGTGGTATTAGATGAACGTAAGGTGACAGTACAGATGAGTATTATACTGTCATCTCAAGCAGAGGGGTATTTGAGTATTTTTAAGCATGTAGTGAGAGACAGAAAAGTTTAATCCACAAAGTTTCCTTTAAATTCGAGTATTTTAATATCCTAGCTAATATTTGGGGGGAGGGGAAGGTATTTTCCAAACTTTTATAAAGTAAGAACATACATAAAAGCAAACAAACCATTGAGTGCCATCATTACCATTTTATTAAAGAAAAGACATATTCATTCTAAGAATGTTGAAAATAATCTCAGAATCGAATAGATTTTAGTTTAGTGAAAAGAGTTGCAATACTTTCATTTTTCCCACTTCTCTTTGGCCTGATGAAACTATCATTAGGGACCAGCATCAGGTTTCTGGTGGCATTTGGTGACAGTGACAACTGAGGCAAGGGCAGAGAGGCATTGTCTATGGCCGGTGTGGAGAGGAAGCCTGGGGTCAGGGAAATAGCTCTGGAGGCCAGTTGCTTCTGCACAGATTCCCAATACCAATAATTTATCCTAGGCAAGTGACTCAATCCTTTGGAGACTCAATTTCCTTTGAAATAGGGAGATAAGTAGCTCCCTTCCAGAGTTTTTAAGACAATCAAATGAGAAAAGTCACCTAAACACAAGGAATCTAATACTGAATAAGGTTTTTGTTTTGTTTTGTTTTGTTTTTATGGAGACAGGGTCTTGCTATGTCACTGTATCACTCAGGCTGACCTTGAACTCCCAGGCTCACAAGATCCTTTCACCTCAGCCTCCTGAGTAGTTGGAACTACAAGTATGAGCCAGCATTCCTAGCCTAGCAGTTGATAAATCTTTACTCAATAATCTGGATAATATCCTTAATGTTGGGGTAGTAAACTTACTATTAAAGAAAGTCAAGAAAAACAAAGTAAAAAAGGGATGTTATCTGCTACATTTAAAAACTTGTAAAACATCGCCATTTGAATTTAAAGAAAGGGAAGTACGTGCTTTTTACCATATAATGCTGTTTTCTCAAGTATGAACAAATAAGTTTGATAAATGTATAGGAAAACTAAACAGATTTCACAGATACAGATAGTGGAACAAGTTTGTAAACAACCAGGAATAGTATTCCCGTATAAGAATATGAAGAGTCTGTGGCAAGGGCCAAAAGAAATAAAAAGCCACCACCCAGATGACAGTCCATCACCAATAGAGATACTACCTGACAGTCAAGCACACGAAAAGCCCTAAGAAATAAAAATAATACTGTTAATTTCAGAAGCTAAATCTGTATATGGAATTGAAGAAATACTTATATGAAAATATAAATTAAATAGAAAAGAATAAAAAAATTAAATGTAGAGAAATGCACACTAACTTTATCTGAAATTCCATTTTTGTTTAATAAAATAATCTCTTCACAGGACTATGAACACATCTTTTTTTTTTTTGTAGAGACAGAGTCTTACTCTATCGCCCTCAGTAGAGTGCCGTGACATGGCAGCTCACAGCAACCTCCAACTCCTGGGCTTAGGCGATTCTCTTGCCTCAGCCTCCCAAGTAGCTGGGACTACAGGCAACACATCCATTTTTCTTCACTCAAACCACCCAGACATATTTCTTTTCCCTTTAGGTAATAAAGTATATAAAATGAAAATCAGGCAGCGTGATGAAACATATTTGTGATTCATAAACCCTTATTTCTTGAAGATCTACATTTTCAAATCTCTACATTTTCAAATGTATTTAATATTTCCTCTTGAATGACTCAAAATCATCATAACCACATTTTTATATCTAGTCTTCTTCTGAGGTTTTCTACATTAGCTAACTACACTACTACCCATTTCATTATGCAAATGAGAAATCAAATGATCTTTGATAATTAACTCCCTCTAAATCACCTTTATGTTCACTCACCAAGAAAATCTCCTTGCTTTTATGTCTTACAGTTCTTTTACATCCTTCTATTCCTCCACCTATCACCACCACCCTAGTCAAAGTAATGATAACACCAAGCATTATCATTAATATATAATAGCTTCCTACCTGGTCTCCTAACATTTAGTCAGGTCCCTCCCCTATTCCTTCACACTGTCCCCAGAGTTATTTAGTTGAGACACACAAGGTAATTTCACCATCTCTTCCCACTGCTAGAATTATTTCTTTGTGCCCCATTCCTTCCAGGGCATAATCAGATACCATTGCCAGAGGCTACAGATCCTGCTTCTCCACTCTGATATTCTTTAAGTCTAGGAATTTACTAAAGGAGGCACCAAACTAGTACTTATTTAAAAACATTAGTTTGTAACTAAGGCTCAAATTTATACTTAGCAAGCTTCTTTCTATAGCAGAATAGCAAACACTAGCTGTGAGACTGAATTATGGGTGATTCCATATACTGATTCTATGTTATGCAGGGAATATATAAAGAATTACAGTGAACAACCCTTCAAAAAGCCACTATTCCATTAAACTGTGTTGTACTTCAATTATACTAATATGTATGGAATTATTAAAATATTTTTGTTGTTGTTGCAATTTTGGCCCAGGCCAGCTTTGTACCCGCCACCCTCAGTGTATGGGGCAGGCACCCTACTCCTTGAGCCACAGGCATTGCCCCTAAAATATTTTTATGGTAAGAAATAATGCTTTCGAAACTGTATTAAACAAAGCACAAATGACCTTAGTTAAGGTATTTTTATGTCTTACAATATCTGTATATAATACTGTTGAAGAGTAACACTTAAAAGTCATCCTAAAGAAAAGGATGAAATTTTGTCAAAACAAAAATATCTTACCTCATATACATTATCATTTGTCATATTTATTGTGGAGCTATTTCAATACAAAGAATTAAGAGAGTAGAACATATAAAAGCTTTTTTGTTAGTTCTAATTTAATTTACTTTTCAAGATGCAATGTAATGCTAGAAAATGCTAGAAATGGACGTCAGGTGTATTGCAGCAGAGCCATTACTCAAGTGCACACTTAATAGTAACTACCTGTACTTCAGATACACACAGTTTATTGCCTTCACTCATCTATTCTTCTGGAAATGCCAAATCACTCAAGGGACATGAATGGGGCTTTTTAAATTTAATTTTTTAATGTTCTCTATGTCCTTGATCGATGAAAAGCTATTTCTAAGAGGTTTCTCTTACTCATTGTTGTAGTCCCTGATTTTCCATTAAGCTTTCAGTATTCCTCACTCCTTTATTCTACCAGAAGATTTACCAAACAGCTGAGTCCAGAAACTCGTGGGGTTAGGAGATGGAAGAATTTTATTTCTAGTGCTTCTCTTTGATTCTTACGTGTATATATCCTGTCAGTAATGAACTTCTTTGTGTATTTCCTTCTTTTAGCTTTTAGAACGATTCCTACTGAGTTCTTCCAAGGAACACAATATTATTATTTTCTATTTTCCTGATTTCTTATTTTCCCTGGCTTTCAGTATCTACTGTCATCTTGTCACAAAATTGATTTAGTTGACCCTTTTTGAGAATTATGTTCCTTTATTTTTCTGGTCACTTCTTTCATAGTGAATATAATCCTATGGTCCTCACAAACTTTAATACATACAGAAAGTTATTTCAAAATGTGTAAACAAGCATAAGTGATTTTTCTGCATAGAGCCATTTTCTTACACAAAGTACACCTTTAGTTTCATTGGATCTTGAAGTTTAATCTAAATTTTTCCTCCAGAACAGAAAGGAGCAGTTAGCACAAGGATGTAAACCACAAAGTAAAAACCCAAAGGACCTCCCTTTGTGTAAGTATATGCCCTTTATTATCCTGTGCCTTTAGGTTGCTCTGAGGATTTTATGGCCCTAACCCAGGACAGAAACCACAGGAGTATGAGAACAAGTATTTCTACTCCTTAGTCATGGAAGATGACCAGTATTTCAAACACATGGTCTCTACACTTCCCTAAAATCCCTTCATCTGTGTTTTCTGGAGTTTATCTGGCAGACTAGTCTTGAGTGTTTCAGATGATATTTGAAACAGAAAACAAATCTTATTGTGAGGAATTCAGTTTTCCCCTTCATGTTGGCCAGCGCTGTGCCTGACATATGTAGGTGATTAATAAACATTTAATAAAAATGGACAGTGGTAGAAAAGACCAGAAGTTTATCACAATCTTTCTGTGATAGTTGTTGTAAGTTGATTTGATAGGCATGGAAATATTGCAGAACACATTTTGTGATCTTCCAAGTAATCACTGTATTTTCCCAGGATGGTTTCACAACAATAGTTTTAGACATTTAAAAAAAATATTTAACATCTGAGCATTAACTCTAATGAGGTGAGGCACTCCCAAGATAAGAAAAGCAATTAGAAAGTTACTTTCAGCTAATATATGGAAGGAAAAGAGGAGAAAAGAAAATTATGCAAATATGAATATAAATGAAAGAGTGAGAATACAGCAATAGGTTTTAATAGAAATGAATCGAAAACTCAAGAGCTGGTTTATTATAATAAAAACAAAATGAAACAATAAAATATTCAGATGTGACAAATATAATAGAAGAGAAATATTAAATACATAAAATTTTGAGTGGGAACAAAATACCAACAGTCAGAAATGAGAAACCCTGAGAAAGGAGGTAGGTGGGTCCAGAATGAGCACAGGTAAGTTGCGTGTTAGTTATTTGTGAGTGTTTTCCAAGTGCTTATGAACCCTGTGGTCACATATGACAAGATATAGAGAGAAAAGTTTGTGAGCAAGGATTCCCTGCCTCTGCGGTTGCTTCATGGAGTCAGGCTTTGCTGTTTTCAGCTGACTGCAATGCAGAATGCTCAAGTAGAAGGAACTCTGCCTCTACCCTCTGTTAGCTACTACAAGCCAAGCTAAGAGTAGACAAAATATACAGTTTTCTAGGTAACAGAAGGGCTTCTGGATCATTGTGTAATATAAAATATTTCAGGAGACCAGCTAGTTTTTGAATGCCTTACCAATGTCTGCAAAGATCTGATGGTAATTCTTCCAGCTGGCTTAGTTCGGCTAACTCACTCTGCCGAGCATGTGGGAAAGGATACATGACCATTGCAGATCAATGCTCACCTTTCCCCAACTATTCATAAGTGCAGACATAAGACATGATTTTAAATGATAATATACAGATTCATGTTTGGAAAATAGTGGAAGATCAATTTTATAGAAAAATACAAATTTTCCATGTGGAATTTCTAATCAAGATGTTATATTGAGCAAGCCTGGACAATTTTTTGTTTCATTCCACATGCATTAAATTATAAGATATTACAATGATATGTGAGGTAAGTAAGTAACAGAACTTAAAAATCAGAAACATAAATTACCAGGTGTGAGAAGAATTGATTAGATACTTGGGATTAGAAATATACTATATCTTAATTTTTAATGACCATGTGGGAAAGGGAGCTGTGGTTGCAAATTTTGTGCATAACAGAAAATTGTAACTAGTCTCCCACTGAAGACCCAGAAAAGCAAGGACTAGAGAAAGGAAAATCTGTAGGCTCTGGTCTAGACTCGCAGCAGGGTCTGACTCTGCAACTCAAGTTCAAGCTGTTATATACCTAGTCTATCACGTTCATGTGTAGAATGTGTCTCTTAGACAAACAAACTACATGGGGATTGACTGACCAAGGGTCAAGTGGCCACACCCTGAAATTCATTACTATATTTGCACACCTTTCATTAGCTTCTTCTAGCCAATGACCAATTATGGTGGAGATACTAAAGTGGAACTCTTTCTGAGAGACTGAAGACTCCTCTGATGTATGATTTGACTCAAACAGACCAAAGACAAAAAAGACTAAAGGGGCTCGGCGCCTGTGGCTCAACGGGCTAAGGCGCCAGCCACGTACACCTAAGCTGGCAGGTTTGAATCCAGCCAGGGCCTGCCAAACAACAATGACGGCTGCAACCAAAAAATGGCCGGGCGTTGTGGCGGGCGCCTGTAGTCCCAGCTACTTGGGAGGCAGATGCAAGAGACTCGCTTGAGCCCAGGAATTGGGGGTTGCTGTGAGCTGTGATGCCACGGCACTCTATCTAGGGTGACAGCTTGAGGCTCTGTCTCAAAAAAAAAAAAAAGAGTAAAGGTATTATCCCAAAATACTATTGTCAATACATTGTCATTAATAATTTGATAATCTTAAAGGTAAATTATACCCATGTAGTAGAACTTCTGTAATTGACTACCCAAGGGACTGAGTGGTTAGCAAAATGGTGACCCGAACAGTGGTGGTAAACATAAGGAACTAGGCCTGCTGTACTAATGTGTACATGTGGTGCATGTCCAGTTCATAAAAATTAGGTCAACTTAAGGGGGTGGTCAACTAGAAGTTTTATTCTATTTGTATCACTTAAAGAGAGAAAGAATGTACAAAATAGAACATGGAGGAAAAAAGAACTGTGACAGTTGAAGAAAATTCAAATATATATTCTAGAATTTAGAATATATACATGTACACACAAAACTGAAAAAGAGAGATGGGTTAAACAGTGAAGTAGACATAGATGAAAAGGGAATTGGTGAATTGCATGAGTCTCAAACAAATCATACAGGAATTAAACCAATGAGAATAAATATGAATACTTCGGAGTACCAGAGAAAATAATTGAGAAAATGTGAATAAATTCATACAAATTAATTTTAACTGAAGAATTTTTGGAACTTGCTAACTATGAATATTTTAGCCTTCAAATACATTATTTAACTTCCCAAGATATCTTTAGACAATGTATTAAAGTAAAAGTTGAATTTATTAAATTTATAATAGCTGAGAATATTACATTAATACTGTTAATTAAATGTCACAAAAGGAAAGAAAATAAAGAATATTTATAGTATTGGGGGTCCATGACTCAAGTGACTTAAAGATTCTTTCAAGGTAAATAATTGAAACGGATTAAGCAAAATTTGTGATATAATAGTTTAGGGTTGGTGGATATGGTGAGGTAAAATTCTTGAAGAAAATATTGCCAGGTAAAATCATTTTATAAGAAATCTGTTTGCCCAGGTGAGCAGATTATTGTCTCAGATGAATTAATTAGCAGGAATTTTCTGAAGCAGATATTAAAATTATTTATTTACAATCTTGTCATTCCCATGTTCAGGGCTTTCTAGAACAAACAACCAAGTCATATTGATTTATAAACTGTATAGATTTGATTCTATGTTCAATTCTAAGTTCTAGGATTTATACTAGTAGTCATATTCACATTATCAAACAAAAATAATTGAAACACTAGGAAGCATTGATAAATACACAATTACATTAGAAATTTAGAGAATCCTCTTAGAAACTGGTAGATTAAGCCAACCAGTAACTAGCAAGGTTATAGCAGACCTAGCAACATAATTTACCTTATATGAATTATAATAATAAGATCAAAATGAAAAGAACTCTTTTCTTTGGGGTTGCTCCCCAAATGTTTTTGACTCTAAAATGTATGAGATGATGGTAGTTTGTTTTCTTTTACAAGATGGTAGATTAGAGGCTCTTCTAGCTAGCCTCATCCATTTGAAAGGAGCAAAACAATGTGTAAAGACTATCACTATGAATTTCATTCAAAAAAGAATATAAGAATTCATGAGAAAAGAAAAAAAATACATCAGAGCCTGCATGGTTGCAACCAGGTGAGAACACTGGCTGTTCCTCCTGAGCACCACCCACTGGCCTGGAGGTTGATCTGCACAATCCAGGACAAAATCTTCTGACGGGTACACAGCACAAGGAACCAGGTGGACTTCCGTCTTCAGTCATCCCGCCCTTGCAGGAGGCAGCGAGCCGGCTCCCAGGCCCAGGCACGTGAGTACTGAAATCAGCATTTGCAAAAGCTGCAGCACAAACATTTGTTTTTAACCAATATATAGAGTCTTTGCCCCCAAACAAAACCAAACAACCTTACACAACACACGTTATACTCACATCCTTGGGGACAAAGAGGGGAGAATTCTGTCCCAACAAAAGTTAACTTAAAAAAATAAGAAGAAGAAATAGTTCATCCAAGTGAGAAGGAACCAGGGAAATAATTATGGAGTTATTATATTAAAAAGTGTTATAATATCTCCAAAGGATCACACTAACTGTCCAGCAATGGAGCCTAATCAAAATGGAATCTTTGAAATATAAGATGAAGAATTCAGAAATTGATTTTAGAAGTGAAAGGAAACAAGAGTGGAAAACAAAGAGAACGTATATTCATACTTCAGGTTTCCGGCCATCATTCAGTGATGTATTGAGAGTCAATATCCTACAAAGACAATTTAGTTCTATTTAAGATATCAAAGAAGGCAATTGTCGTGGAAAATAAATGTATGAGCGTTTGATCCACAAACGAGAGTTATTTGAAAATAACACAATGGAAGATTTTAGGAAGGAGGACTGCACTCTTAAGATTGGCTCAGATCAGAAAACACAGAGACCACAGAAGATGACAAACCTCATGTTGAACAGGACTGACCAGAACTTCCAGAATGAGTACGTGATTTTGTTACTGCAAATTCAAAACTTTCAATCTGACATTACAGCTTCCTGGGAGGCTGGTCCTCCTCCTGGCTTCCTATTATCTACCAAATACTTTGAAAAGATTTTTTCACTTCTTGAAACCCAGATTTTTACTGTTCTCACACTCACTGAAACCAAACATGTTTTTCTAAAAGTATACTCCCAGAAATGACATATTGATGTCTCAACAATGCAATGAGCTAGTCTCAGTTGTATCTGCAAATGGTTTGTGAGGAGTTTTAGCAGATTCATTTTTTGATATTTATAGAAAATTTTATATTAATACCTAATATAGAGAAATACATTTTCCCTTCATCTCTAAAATACGTAGCATAGCTTTTCTTTTCCAGAAAAGTTAATGCACAAAGATGTATCTTTCAAAAGATGAGTTATGACTGTTACAATTGTCTGTTTCAAAAGGGGATGATTTGAGCTTATTTTTGTTGTAATTTACCTAAAAGGAGAGAGACTTAAAAAAAAACTACATCTTCACACATGTGTACACATCTTCAATACATCACTGAATGTTTGTATATGTATGTATTTATGCTTCATTTTTGTGCTTAAAAATTTTTCAATTTCTACGCTGAAATTCAATATAGAAATACCAAATGCATGGTTTTCAAAAATTTATAATTAAACTGTCTTTTTCTGTACACTTTTTCTTTAAAATAACCTCACAAACCACTGTCAAATGCACATACACCACCAACGAGTATGTAAAATGATATAACCACTCTAGCAAAGAATTTGACAGCTTCTTAGAAGTTCAATGTATAATCCAGCCATTGAACCCTGAGGTAATTATTCCAGGTTAATGTAAAGATCTGTCTGTACAAAATTTCTACGCAAATATTCATATAACCTTTATTTGTATAGTCCAAACCAGGAGACAACCCAAATATCCATCAGGGATGAATTAGATATACAAATAGTGGTATGTCTACATACTGAAAGCCTACCAAGTAATTAAAACACGTGATCAATTTAAAGGACTAAAAGGAACTCTTGTTCCACACAATGATATGGACGAATCTCAAAATAATTATGCTGAGCAAAAATTCCAGACACAGCAAGAGAACATATTTTATATATATTTATAGAAAATTATCCAGAATGCAAACCAATCCATTTTGTAATTGTGGATCAGTGGTTGCTTGAGGACATGGGCAGTTCAGGTGAGTGTCAGGGGAAGAAATAGATTACAAATGCACGTCAGGAAAATGTTGGGAGTGATGGATATAGTCATATGATTTAGTGATGGTTCCCAAGGTATATTTCTATGTCAGATACACCACATCGTACACTTTAAACACACACACACATATATAAGTTTATGGTAATCATATTTTAATACAGCCAGAGAAAAAGACATAGCCAAAACTTTACCTCTTGTTTTGAGTTCCGGATCCATTGGCACTCCTCACTTAGCAATGTGTGCTGAAGTTTCTCCGTGTCTTTTCATAGCTTGCTAACAGATTCCTTATTTTTTCTTTCTTTTTCTAATTTTCCATTGTAGTACGATACATATGTTAAAAAATACCATTTTAATCATTTCTAAGTATATAGTTCAATGATATTAAATACATCTACAATGTGGCTCAACCATCACAACCACCCATCTTCATACCACGTAACTATCTTATAAAATTGACACTCTGTACCCATAAATAATAACTATCATTTCCCCTTCCCACAGTGGAAGCTTCCACTTCTAGCTATCCACCCAAAAGAATTAAAAGCAAAGTTTTGAAGAGGCATATGTACAACCAAGTTCATAGCTGATTTCTACAGATTTTCTATCTATTCACCTATTCAAAAACATATTAGTTGCTTCCTACTGTTGTACACAAATGCACAAGTTATATAAATAAACCTTTATTTATATACTCCAGACCTGAAAACAACCTGTTCAATCACAGATGAACAGATGTACAAATAGTGATGTGTTTATGTATTGAAATCCTACTAGATAATTAAAAACCATTGATTAATTTAGAGGGCTAAAAGGAACTCTTGTGTGATACACACAATAATATAGATGGTTAGAAATTGTGAATAAAACTATTCAAACAGTCATGTTTAGGTTTTGCATAATATAGTTTATAAATCAGTTGGATAAATATCAAAGGATACAAATGCTAGATAATATAATAAGAGTAAGTTTGGTTTTATAATAAACTGTCAAACTATCTTCCGATGTGACTGTACCATTTTGCAACTGCACCAACAATGAATGAAAGTTCCTGTTACTTAACATCTTCACCAGCATTTGGTATTGTCAGTGTTCTGGGTTTTGGCCATTCTAACTGGTGTGTAGTGGTATCTCATTGTTCTAGTTTCCATTTCTCTAGTATGCAATGGCTGGCATTCATTCATATGAGTATTTTCCATCCTTACATCTTCTTTGATGAGGTCTTTAACTGCTCCATCCCATTTTTCAATCTGGATATTCATTTTCTTATTGTTGAATTTTAAAAATTCTTTGCATATTTCACATACCAATTCTTTATGAGATATGTCTTTTATAAACATGTTTTATCAGTTTCTGGCTTATTTTTATTATCTGAGTGCATTTTGTGAAGAAGTTTTATGAAGTTCAACTTATCAATGTTTTCTTTCATAAATTTTCTTTTGATGTTATGTCTAAAAAAGTAATTTCCAATGTGCTGTACTTAGATTTTCTCCTATGTTATCGTATAGAAATTCTAATGTTTTTTGCTTCCCATTTAGGTCTGTGATCCATTTTGAGTCAAGTTGTGTGAAAGGAATAAGGCTGTTTCTAAATACTTTTATGTATGGATTCCATTTATTATGTTGGAAAAGTCATCTTGAAGCACCATATCCAGACTCTGGTAGATAAGCTATGATTCTAATACTAGTCTCCTTTAGTATAAGTACTTCTCATCTATTTGGCAGAGCTTCACTTTTGTTAATCTTCTACTGTAGCCAAAACCTCAATAAGGAGCTAAGATAAATACTAAATTAATACTTGTATTAAGTATTTAGTTATTAATACTAATAAATACTAAATTAACTCAAAAAAGAACTGTAAAGTGGAGACAAAGATAAGAAAGACAGGCACATAGCCTACAGACACATGAAAAAATGCTCGTCATTTTTAATCATCTGAGAAATGCAAATCAAAACCACTTTGAGATATCTTCTAACTTCCATAAGAGTAGCCCACATAACAAAATGCCCAAACTACAGATGTTGGTGTGAATGTGGAGAGAAGGGAACACTTCTGCACTGCTGGTGGGAATGTAAACTAATACATCTCTTCTGGAAAGAAGTTTGGAGAACAATTAGGGAACTAAAAGTTGCCATTCAATCCTGCAAAAATCACTTTATAACAAAGACATTTGCACAAGAATGTTTATTGCAGCCCAATTCATAATTGCCAAGTCATAGAAGAAGCCCAAGTGTCCATTTACCCAGGAATAGATTAACAAATTGTGGTATATGTATACCATGGAATACTATGCAGCCATAAAAAGGTGGAGGCTTTACCTCTTTTATGTTTACATGGATGAAGCTGGATCATATTCTTCTGAGTAAAGTATCTCAAGAATGTACTTGAATGTAAAAAAATGTAAAAATGTAAGGATGTAAAAAAATGTACCCAATGTACTCAATACTATTATGAAATCAATATATAATCACCTACACTTTCATACAAAAGATATAACACAATTATAGCCCAGAAAGAAGGAGAGAAGAGGAGGGTGAGGGATGGGAAGAGAGGTGGACGAGTGGCAGGAGGGTAATTGGTGGGACTCCACCTACTGTGCATATTGCAAGACTCCATGTCAAATATATTAATAGTAGAGTATAAATGTCTAAGCAAAACAATTAATTAAGTGAGGTGAATTCTAGGTCAACCAGTTTGATGTAAACATTCCAAATGGTATATAAAATCAGCACATTGTTCCCCATAATTGCAGTAATGTACACGGTTATGATCTAATAAGAAAAATTAAGTGAAATAAAAAGCCCAGAGGACATATAAGAAACTCAAAAAAAGAAAAAGAAAAAGAAAAGAACAACAAAAAACAAATAGTAGACTTAAATTAAACTATTCTGTAATTATATTAAATACAAAAGGAATAACCATTCCAAATGAAAGGCAGAGATTATCAGTTTTGATTAGTAAAAATACACATAAGACTCTACTAAATGGTGTTAATAGGAGATACATTTAAACATTAAATACCCAAGCAGACTTAAAGTAAAATAATTGGAAAAGATACACCATGCAAGTATTAACTATAACAAAGTTGCTTTATAGTTAGAAGAAAACAGAGCTGTTAATACTACATTATTCAGACTATAAGATAAAGAGTTATTTAAAAATAACATGATCATTTTATAATAATATAAGTGTAAGTTAATGAAAAATATGTATAAATTCTGCATGCACACACACACATGCTCTTGATAACAAGAATTCAAAATACATGAGACAAATTCAACAGAAATATAGGAAGATATAAGGAAAATCCATCATCATTTTTGGTGATTTTAATTTCTCTCAGAAGAGACTAGATCAACCTGACTGAAATATCAGCAAGAAAAGTAAAGACATGAACAACACCATCAACTAACTTGAACTAACTGAAGTTTGTAGAACAAATGCAATGAGCAACAGAAGAACCATGCAACAAATCTCAGTAAATGTCAAAGGATTGCATTCATTTAGAATATATTTGGACATAACAGACTCCAATTAGAGATGAATGAGAATGAGAGATCTAGAGGACCCCCAAGTAAATGAGCCAAAGGAGAAACCACATGAAAAACTAGGAAATCTTTGAATGATAATCAGGGTTCAGGATATCTGCTTACTGCCACTGCACAACAAACCACTTTAACACTAAGGGCTGATACAATCATCTTATTATGGATTCTGTGGTTTAGGACTGCTGGGGCAGCATCGCTCCCCTCTACAATGTCTGGTCATCGGCTGGGGAACTGAGACCTCTGAGCCTGGCACTGCTGGAGGGCATCTTCACTTGCATGTTCAGTACCTGGGCTTATGATGACGTCATGCTTGACTCATTGGGGTCATTGAACACAGAACCATCTGCCCATGAGATCTCCAGAAATATGTTCGCTGAGATTTCTCACTGTATGGAAGCTTCAGGATAGCCAATTTTTTTTCATGGCCTCTGGAGACTACTAAACTGAATGTCTCCTCCAAATATTGATAAAGATGCAAGGCAGAGAAACATCATCACTGATGGATCAACTGCTGTATAAAATTGCCTAGCAGTTTGTAATAAATTCATGCATATTTACATGAATAGGGATAAATTTCAAAAACATATTGAATGAGAGCGGCGGCTGTGCCTAAAAGGAGTAGGGCGCCAGTCCCATATGCCACAGGTGGTGGGTTCAAACCCCGTCCCGGCCAAAAACTGAAAACAACAACAACAACAACAACAACCATATTGAATGAAAAGAGTCAAAGACAAAAGAATATATACACACGATTCCATTTTTATGAACAGGCAAAATCTAATCTACAGTAAAGCGAATCACAACAGTGGTACCCTATGTTGGGTTATTAAAGGGACACAAGAGAACTTTCCAAAAAGAAAACATTTATAAAGTACAACAAGTAAATTCTGAGATACTTTGAAAGTTATTCCTTAGAAAACCTTCCCTGAGTGACTCTTATATCAATTTATTTTGATAATTCTAATAGTACTGTTCTTTTCATTATTATATACAGAAATGTCACCGTTTAATTTTCATGAGCATTTTTACTATTTAAAAAAGTTATATATACTTTTAAAAATAAAAATTTTAAAATAAGTGAGAAAATAAGACCATAGCATGTTTTACTAACATCTTAATCCAAACAATAAGAAATATAAAACTAAACTAAAATAGAAAATTAGGAAGTTTATTGAAGACAGCTATAAATAAACTTAGCAAAGCTATGCAACACAAAAGAAAACTATTTCCCATAAGGACAAATATATTATTTGACAATGTAGAAAATCCAGGCATTCAGTTCAGAGGTGGAAGAATGTATTTCCCTGCCACTTGTCCAAAGTGAAGAATCCAGGCAGTAATTTTAGTCTCAAAACCAGGGTTATATTTAACAGTTTACTTTACTATCTAAAATGCCACATGGTCACAATAATATGTGCAATCTTACATATAAAGTGTTGCAAATCATGCAACACTGAATGCATTCTGCATTCAGACAAAAAATATTCAGGAAGCCTTAGGAAAATATACATCACTATTATCTCTTGGAAGAATCATTTGCAATTTTTTTTATTAGTAAAAATCAGATGAGACAAATAGCCTACATTTCTCATTATAATTCTCTTACCCCTAGTAGACAAATTTTAGGAGTGAATGGATATGAAAATAATGGTAATGATTACAAGAATTCATTCTGTATAAAGTTTAATATTCAACCTTAAAGTAGAATCACAGTTTGTTTGTTTGTTTTTGATAGTTACATTATTCCACCATTAGATTTTTCAAGGAGAGGATTTTTTTTTGTATTGAAATTTCTTCTTATCACTTATGATGCAGAAAAAGAAAAGTGTGTTGCCCGTGAAAACATGGATAACTTAAAGACTCCCGGTAAATTTGAGGCAAATAATAAATAATACCCACTAGGGTAGCAGGAATGTGAAGTTCTTCCAGGCTCTCTCTTGCTCATTCCTCCTGTCTGGGCAGCAGATAGGAGGCATTAAAGGACAGGAGGAAGAGAAAAGCAAAGGGATTTTATGAAGAAAAAGAGATACAGCAAAGACCTAATGTACAAATAGAATTCAGTTTGAGAAATATTCCATGCACAAGATAAATGGAAGAAAATAAAATGTAAAACAAATTGAATCCACTTGATGAATTTGTTCCAAGTAAATTGGCAGCATTACAGAAAGCAAGAAAAGAGCAGCATTTTCAGGTCCTAGATGAATTTCAAGACCAAACACAGAAATGCTGGTATTAGTTTTGTTTGTTTCATAAATGTGCATACAACAATAAAATATTTATATTTTTCTCCATTAATTCAAATAGTTATTTCTATCATGCTTTTGTTTTTATGTTACTTATCAACAAAAATTGAAGGGTTTTTTTTTTTCTGAAGATGTAAGATATCTTGTCACACCAAAAAAAAAAAAAAACACAGAATCAAATGTTTGGGAGACATTAAAAAAAGCACCTCTATTTCACTTTCTCCATGTGTAAGGAGAGGGATTTAAATTCAGAATTACTTTTAAAGTTTTCTAATACTGCTCTGCAGTCAGTTGCAGGCAGAGAGGAGAATGATTACAAGGAACAATGGCTTGTGATGTGTTTAGGGGAGAGAAATCAAACCCACATAGGAGTTGGGAAACAAAGGAAGTAATTCTGAGTCACAGAGCAGAGACAAATTATCATGCCCCGTACTCTTTGATTAGTATCTTTAAGAATATAGATGTAGGTATTGTCTGGCTTCCTTGGAAAGGTCTTCTGTTTTATTATTTGAATATAATTAAAATATCCAGCAATGAAAAGAGAAAACCTTAATTAAAAATTTCATTTAAGGCATTTAAAGTTCTAACTTCCATCTGTGGCTCCTTTTGTGTCAATCTTACTAAAATATCAGACTTACAATATTGCACCTCCTAAACAGAATTTCCCTGAATTATTTTGGATAAAGAAGGATAATTAGGGCTTGAAATCAATAGTGATAGAATTACAAGATGGCATCTATGTATGGAGGAAATACTGAGAGATACGATGATAAAGTACTTAATCACTTAAAATTAAATTTATGCGTAGAATTTAAGGAGTGTTCATTTTTAAGAGATTCTGTAACAATACTTACAGTTGTCTAGCCTTATTTATATCATTAGAAGAATTCTCTCCTGACTCACAAAAACAGTACATCCTCAAAAGTAGTCATAATCTGCCAAAGCATTTTCACATCCGAAACATTATGTAAATTTCAGGTAATACGATCATATTCAAGTAAGAAACAAGCTGACTTATGTTTCACAAAAAATTAAGAAAATGTGAAAATAGATCTATGGCCTATTTATTTGAATAAAGGGGATTATGTTTCTTATAGAATTTAAATTCCTAATGATATTATAACAACTTATTCCTTAGTTTTAATTTTAGTTTAAACATCTACCTGTCAACGTTTTTCAGGTTTACATCTGAGGCAATACAAATAAACGCACAGTCTTTAACATTCTGAATTAAGATTTGACACACTGCCACCTTGTGATGGTTCCAAGAAAGTTCAAATCTTTGGGGAAATGAATGCGGAGCTGAATGCTCCAGTCCACATTTGCTTGAAGGCACGTTGGGCAGAGAGTGAACATACACATTAATCTTGCTTTCAGCGAGCTGGTTAAAGGTAAGATGGAACAGAGTGCAGTAGGTCAAGTCTCTGCCCTTACATGTGACTTTGGGAAAGTTATTTCACAACTGTACCTGAGCCTCAGTTTACTTCTGTCTATGTAAAGTAGAAATAATTATATAAGGGTTGTTTTGAGAGACGAACAGGGTAAGAATATTATTTATCATGGTACACAGCATATCAGAAACTTTATTAGTAATCATACAATTATTTTGAAAGGCCATTTTGTAAGTGATTTTACGACTAAGCTCAATTATTTTTTTCCTAGAATATTGCTGAAGGTATTCTTGCTCCTTCAGTAAAAAGAAAAACGTAGATGGTTTATAATGGGGAAAGTGGCATTTATTGTTTCTGCTTTTAAAATGTAAAGAATACAAGAAAGCTCTAAGTTTGGATTTTATAAAACGTAGTCTTATGTTAAATTCCTATGGGCATTTTCCACTAAATTAGCAAGGGTGACATTGTCTTATATTCAGTTTTATACATCAAGTAGATAATTATAATGCTTGCACATAGTAGATGCAAAACAAATTTTGTAAGATCTGAGCATCATATTGTCAACAGGCTACATGTAGTTCAATGAGCACCCGGCTCTTATTATAATTCAACTTAAATAGTACTTATTAAAAAGATGAATGAAATGGAATTTAAAATGAGTAAAGCAGAGATCCATGGCTATAACTAACTGGAATTCAAGAGAAAAGCATATGAAAACTGTGACAGGTTTATAAACAAAGAAACTATCTTGATCTGAGGAGTTTAGAAGAAGTACACAGAAGGAGGTAAAATTGGAATATAAAAAAATTTTTTTAAGTATCCTATTTCTCTGGTGGATATTCCCCCTCCCATAGCCACTAGAAATTTTTATGGTTCATTGGGCAAACATAGGCAAGAAGAAAGTGAATTTGCATAACCACAATTGATGACTTCTTAAAAATTCAGCATAAATGCAGTTAAATCTGAGTGGACTTCCAGTTCCAAAATAGTATATCTTTTATGGTGAGAAAGTACTTGGACAGTTTCACCATAAAATTATGCCTTATTCTTCTATATCTTTTTAAAGGAATATTTGAATCTTATGTGGCAAAGTGAAGATGCATTTTTATCAAAAAGCAAGATAGCTAGTTTTGCTTTTTCATACCAACAGCATAAAGCAAAGATCCAAAAGGCCTCTTTGAAAATGTGAAAATCTCCTCTTTTTCTACCATGTTTATGAAGAAGCCCGGAGTCAACAGATCTGGCCATAAATGAATTTTGATCATGGAGAGAGGACAGTAGACAAGGAGACAGATGAGGAAAGAGTCTAAAGATGTCAGTGAAATTCTCACCATAGACGAAAAATACCAAGTAGCTGTCAGAGTACATCTTGATTGATGCTATTAAAACCTAGTTGGATCAATAAAGATTGCTTTGAGGTCACAGTGTGGTTCCCAATTCTACAATTCTACTCTTGGATTTGATGTGTTGTAAATTCTAAGTTGAACTTTACTAATTCTTCTTAGAAGTCCCAGGATACATAGTGTGAAATTGCTTCTGAAGGCGAAACACCAGCAGCTGGCATGATGCACAGCCTTTCAGAGCACGCAGAGAGCAATCCATCATAAACTCTAAGACATCCTTTGTCAACACTTTAAATTAGTGTTTACCAAAACATGACCAATTCAGAAGATACATAAATATAAAATGTCCAACATATATAAAAATGTGCAAAATTGTGTGAGCTAAAAGCATGTAAATGTGCACATATCATTATTTCCACTCACCTTTAATGACAAGAGAAGTAATGAATGAAACAGAAGGCAATTCAAGGGACATTATAAGAGAACCAAAGCAAAATAATAACCAGGACTTTTCTAGGAATTACTGAGAACATTCCCTAAGGAGCCACAGACATGAAAAGTGAGGGGAGATAAGATTCATGCTTTACTCATTTATTCATTTAACAAAGACTTATTGAGCGTCTATTTTGTGCCAGGCAGGCATTGTGTAGGCCCCAGAGATATAGCAGGGAGCATGACCAAGGAGTTTGCATTCTAATGAGAATAGATATAAATACAAAATAAAAGTATAGAAAGGACAATTTACCCAAGTTAAGAGCATTAAAGAAAACAAGCTTAATCAGGGTGATGTGGCTGATCATTCTGCACAGGCTACTAGTGGTGTGGAATCAAGAAGCACATTTCCAAGGAGTTGACATTTGTCTTGATGCCAGGACAATAGAAGGCACCAGCCTTGTGAAAACCCCAGGAAAGAGCAGCCATTGTAAATCCATTGGTGCAGCAACTCAGAGTTTTTCAGGAGTCTGAGACTATAGTTAACCAAATGTGCTGTGAGATCTATAGTTAACCAAATGTGCTGTGAACTGCTCCAAGTGGCAAAAGCTACATGTTGACCCTTCAAGGCCATGTTAAGTTTAGATTTTATTCTAAGTCGAAAGAAAAATTACTGGACATTTTTAAGTGAGGGGTGAAATGATCGAATTCAACTTTGGAAATATGCTATGGAGGGCCCAAAATGATAAGTTAAAAGTTTTAACACTTACTCGTTAATAGTGAGCATCTGAGGACAGTGCAGAGGCTTCTACAAGTAGAACTTTGGGAAGGTAGATGAGATACAGAGATACAAACCCCTCTTATTTGGTGTGTATGTACCCCAAGAAAAAGGGTGCTTTGTTATTGAACCCCAGCTTGCATCTGGAACATTGACTAGATGTTTTTGCCTCTTAATAAAACTCTTTCTTCAATCTAAAATCTCCGTGACTCCACTTTTTCACGTACAAACTTTTTCACTCACCCTTTAAAACTGAGTTCAAATGTAAACTGTGATGGTGACATCTTTCCAGTTAATATCTCTCCCATGTCAGTTTATATTATACTCTAATACTGGGTTTATATCTTTCTCTGGAAGATTTTGCTCTTCAAAGATACCTGGGGTGATATTCCTTTAAAACCATGGGTGCCGACTACAGTACTGCTACATGGGAAGACCTCGGAAAATGTCTGTTGGTTGAATGAGTCACGCACAAACAGGAAGGAGATAAAGTCTAACAACCCAGGGGAGGAGCAAATCACTCCTTCCTCATCTAACATTAACCCTACTTACTGTGTGTGTGGCAGACAGTGTCCTTCTAGCACGGTGGTTCTCAACCTTCCTAATGCCATGACCATTTAATACCTCATGTTGTGGTGACCCCCAACCATAAAATTATTTTTGTTGCTAGTTCATAACTGTAATTTTGCTACTGTTATGAATTGTAATGTAAATATCTGATATGCAGGATGGTTTTTGGTGACCCGTGTGAAAGGGTTGCTCGAACCCCAGAGGGGCTGCAACCCACAGGTTGAGAACTGCTGCTCTATCAGGTAACATTGGTTATATTAGTTAAATTATTGCCATAGGCAATAATGAAAGCACCCATTTGCCTGGATACCTATAGACCACCTGGGAATGTGCAGTCCTTATTTTAAGCCATGAGAATAAAATTGCATGAGGAAACCATATAGCAACATGTTACACAACCAACTTTTCAAAGCAGATAATGCAAATGTTCTGCCTTTTTATGTTCTTTGGCTGATGACGAATGTTCTATAGCATAGACAATGCTCCAATCATACCTGTAAATATTAAGTGATATTAAATACTTGTGATAAATTGTTTTAGATAATATAATTAAATGGGTGATGCTCTGTTGCGTGACCAGAGAAGCGAGGGGCTGCAGCTTTGCCTCAGGTGTAAATTCACTCTGTAATGTTAAGAAAGGGTGCAAGAAGCAGGCTACAAGCTCTATTGTGGCATGTAGCAAATTAACTTTATTTCTGACCACCTTATATACTTTCACAGTCACATGCACACTTGATCTATGATTTACAATATTCACCATTATCTAATTTCCTCTATCTAACTCTAAACTTAAGTGGCAGATATCTAGCACAATAGTCTTTTACCTTAAGTCCTTGTAAATGATCCTCAGTTTTTGTGTAAGAAATCTACACACAAATAAGAGTGACAGAGCTACAGGGGAACTATTTCCTCATGCACTCACCAAGTTAACCTTAAATGAGTTTATGACTTTGTTTCTCCACAGTGCTGAGATCTTTAATCCTTGTCAACATTTTGTCAACCTCTGGACCATGTCTCCAGGCAAGAAGCTTTTCAGCTTCTAACTTCCTAGAACTAATGGCTGCAAAATCTTCAAACTATCTGTCTCCAGATGACCAGAACACAGTCTTTGTGTTTGCCTCATGGCCCAAACCTCTTTGCTATTTCTGTGAAGGCAAAAGCCAATTTAACCCATTAGTGGCTCATTTGAATGAGACGTACATGAGACATACATGTGGGGATTTCTAACCCCACAGAGTAGGATAGATGAGGCTGGATACAGCTTGTCACTACTATTAATAGAACAAAAGTTTTTGCTCATCTAGGTTTAGGAGAATACTGGGTAAGCAACTATGCTCCTAGAAATACAGTACTGAATACCAAAAAAAAAATGCATGTGTAAACTAACAGGAACAAGATAATCAAAATAGATTATGCAGCCCAATTAACTCTTTCAATAACAGTAACACACAGTCAGAAAGGTCATAGATTATAATTTTAACAAAAGTGTAAGATAATATATTTCATGGTTAACGTCAGGTAACTATATAAATGCAGGTACATAATATACTATGAGAATAAGCAAAGAGAACCTAATTGGAACCTTTTTTTAAGATTATTTTACTGAGATAATAAACTGAAAAAAAATCCCCCATATCCTCTGTATAATCTACAAAATAAGAAGTTATCTGCATCAACTATTTCCACTTGTGTATTCCACAGTTTGAAATGCTTCCAAGGCTGGTAATGCAGAGACTGTCACTCTTACCTGCACCCTCCTTTAAACCCCTTACCACTTTCTTAATGGCATTTACGTATCTCTCTCATCTCAACTATACTATTGGACTGCAAGGTTCTCAAAAGCAAAAACCTAATGTATTTATCGTTACATCCTCACTATATACACAGTGCCCTCTGTCTAGGCAGCTTAATGAAGTTATAATTAAGTAGCATTTATATGTTATTCTAATTTTAAGGAAATAAAAACATGAAGGTAGAGAAGGAAACAAGAATTTCAAATCCAGTTAATCTATTCATGTCCAACTAGCATTTGACAGAAGTATAAGTAATACAGGTTTTATAAAAGATAATAGCCAGGATTGGTAGCCTGTGGTTGTAGCCACTTGAGAAGCAAAGGCAGGAGGATCAGTTAAGTTCAGGAGCTATGATTGCCCCACTGAACCCCAGCCTGGGCAACAGAGAAAGACTGTAGCTTTAAAAAAATAAAAGACAACTCTTACTTGAAGATGTAAGAGCTACAGAGCTTTCTGGACTGCACCTGTGGTTCAGTGGGCAGGGTGCCAGCCCCATATACTTAGGATGGCAGGTTGAAATCCAGCCCTGGCCAAACTGCAACAAAAAAAGAAATACCCTGGCATTGTGGCAGGGACCTGTAGTACCAGCTATTCAGGAGGCTGAGGCAAGAGAATCACCTAAGACCAGGATTTGGAGGTTGCTGGGAGCTATGTGACACCATGGCATGGCACTCTACCAAGGGCAATACAGTGAGACTCTGTCTCTATGAAAAAAAAAAAAAAAGAGGTACAAAGATTTCAAAGCTACTCTAGTGAAAGAGCTTCTAAATTATTTGAACACAAGTATGGACAGAAACCTCAGATATACAACTTATTTGGAATCAAAGTTTCAAAACAAGTAAAAACACTATATATCATTCAGAAAGTATTTGAATGCTTGTGAAAAATTCTCTGCTAAAAGCTGGAGATTTAGCAAGACAAAAGTTGTGCTATGAAAACATTCACCACTAATGAAATAGTCACTTAATGCAAGCCAAGAAAAAATTATTTAATGCACCTGTTATCAGCCACTTGCTGATCTGTAATGCAAGGGTCATCTTGCTGGGGAACTGGATAGGAACTGACTTCAAAGGAAGGAACTGGTTCATGGATTTGCATATGCTGATGCCTAAAACCAAAGCTTCTTTTCTTGCCACCTAAAAAAATAAGTGAGTGCCTACAAAAATTAAGAAGATGAACATTGCCTCAGAAGCAAATACTCCAGTTTAATGTTTTATTATAAAGTATGTCTCTAGTTCATATTATATACTGATAAAATATTTTCTCCTTTATACGTAAATATCCACCCTTGTCTTTAACCAAACAATGCATTCTTGACAACCTCAAAAGACAAGGATCTAAAACAGCTTTTAAATCTCTGCTTACTTGGCACATACAGTCATACCACATTTTAATGTGGTATGCATTGCTGCACTTTGCAGATGCTACAATTTTTTTTTTAAACTGAAGTTGTGTGGCAACTGCAGGAAGCAAATCTATCCAAGCCATTTTCCAACAGCCTGTGCTCATGTTTCTGTGTTGTATTTCAGTAATTCTCATGATTGTTCAAATATTTTCTTTATTTTAATTTCTGTAATGGTGATATTTGATGCTACTATTGTAAATGTTTTGGAGAGCTATGAACCAGGCCTGTATAAGACAGTGGACTTAATTGGTACATGCTGTGCACATCATGACTTCTCCACTGGATGTTTCCCTGCCTCTTTCCCTTTCCTTGGGTCCTATTCCCTGAAACACAACAATACGGAAATCATTGGCTCTATGATGACCTGTAAGTGGTCAAGTGAAAAGAAGATACACATCTCTCACTTTCAATCAGAAGCTAGAAATGATTAAGTTTAGTGAGGAAGGTGTGTTAAAAGGGACGATGGGCCAAAAGTCATGCCTTCCCCACAGAACAGTTACCCAAGATGTGAATGCAAAGGAAAAGCTCTTGAAGGAAATTAAAAATGCTACTTCAGTGAACACATAAATGATCAGAAAGCCATGCAGAAATGATCTGTGTGTACAGATCAAACCAGCTACAATATTGCCCTCACCAAAGCCTAATCCAGAGCAAGGACCTAATTCCCTTGGATTCTATCAAAGCTGAGAGAGTTGAGAAAGCTGCAGGGAAACAGTTGGAAGCTAGCAGAGATTGGAACATGAGGTTTAAAGTAAGAATCCAACCCCATAACATAAAAGGTCAAGTTGAAGCAGCAAGTGCTGATGGAGAAGCTACAGCAAATTATCCAGAAGATCTAGCTAGGATCAATGATGAAAGTGGCTACATTAAACAACAGATCAGTGTAGATGAAATAGCCTTCTACTGGAAAAAAGATACTATCTAGGATTTTCATAGCTAGAGAAGTTAATGCCTGGCTTCCAAGGGCAGACTAACTTTCTTCCAAGTGGGTAAAACACTGGTGACTTTAAGTTGAAGCCAATTTTCACTTACCATTCTGAAAATCCTAGGGCTCATACAAGTTACACTAAATCTACTCTGCCTACACTCTATAAATAAGCAACAATGGCTAGATGACACAAATCTATCACAGCATGGTTTACTGAATATTTTATGCGTGCTATTGAAACCACCTTTGCAGATTAAAATATTCCTTTGAACATATTACTATTCATTGATCATGTACAAGGATGTGAATATTATTTCCATGCCCACTAACACAGTATCCCTTTGCAGGCCATGGAGCAAGGAATAATTTCAACTTTCAATTCTTATCATTTAAGAAATACATGTATTTCATAAGGCTATAGCTGGCAATGACAGTGACTCCTCTTATGGATCTGGGTAAAGTAAATTGAAGACCTTCTGGACAGGATTCACCATTCTAGACAGTAAGTACATTCATGATTCATGGGAGGTGATCAAAATATCAACATTAGTAGGAGTTTTGTGGGGTTAGAAATCCCCACATGTATGTCTCATGTACGTCTCATTCGAGTAAGCCACTAATGGGTTAAGCTGGCTTTTGCCTTCACAGAAAAAGCAATAGATTTGGGCAGCCCTGAGGCAAACACAAAGACTGTTTTCTGGTCATTCAAAACAGATGCTTTGAAGTTTCTGCAACCATTGCTCCCAGGAAGATAGAAGCTGAAAAGCTTCTTACCTAGAGGCATGGTCCAGAGGTTGACAAAATGTTTTGCATTTAGATCAAAAGCCTAAAGATCTTAGGCACTGTGGAGAAACAAAGTCATAAACCCATTTAAGGTTAACTTGGCGAGTGCATGAGGAAGCAGTTCTCCTGTAGCATTGTCTCTCTTATTTTTATGTAAATTTCTTAAGACCTAAAGTAAAAGAGTATTATGCTGTTTTCCGGTATAGGATATCTGCCACTTAAGTTTAAAGTCAAATAATGAATACTGTAAATCATAAATTAAGTGTGCACATGACTACAAAAGTATATAAGGTAGTCAAAAATAAAGTTAATTTGCTACACACCACCTGGAGAGTGTGTAGTCTATTTCTTGCATTCCCCTAATAATTATAGGTCCGAGTTCTGCACCTGGGGCAAAGCTACCGTCCCTCTGGTGTCTCTGTTCATGCAACAGAGTTTGGAAGAATTTGGCTCAAAGCCTTATGGATGTCTTTGAGGGTTTCAAGATGTCAGAGGAAGAAGTCACTGCAGACATGGTAGAAAATGCAAGAGAACCAGAATTAGAATTAGAATTAGGCGATTGATGATATAATTGAATTGAAGCAATCTCATGATAAAATGTGAATGGTTGAGAAGTTGCTTCTTATGGATGAACAAAGAAAGGAGTTTCTTGAGATGGAATCTACTCCTGGTGAAAATTCTGTGAGCACTGCTGACATGACCACTTAGACACTTATTATAGAAACTTAGTTAATAAAGCAGAGGGAGGTTTGGAGAGCATTGAGTCCAATTTTGAAATAAGTTTTACTGTGGTAAAATGCTATCAAATAGTATCACATGCTACGAAGAAACCTATCATGAAAGGAAAAGTCAATGAAGCAAACTTCATTGTTGTCTTACTTTAAGAAATTGTTGGAAGGCGGAGCAAGATGGCAGACGAGTAACAGCTTCCTTGCGGCTGGGCACGGTGAGACTGGGGAGAGAGGACTTCAGGCATCTCTGCCAGGGAGTATCTGCCCAGAAACTTCCCTTTGGGGACACAGGGAGACAGTGTGAAGCTTCTGGACATCCTGAGGAAGACTAAAGCGGTGGAGATTGGGCAAGTGGTTGTGTCTGTTCGTTCAGTCTGATCCTGTTGGCGGCTGTGGGTGGGGCAGCAGTGGGACTGCAGGGTGGAAGGGCCTTGCCTGTGAGCCATTTGGGTTTCTTTTGGACTTGGCACTCGGTTGAACTGACTTGGGAGAACTTGGGCAGGAGTGCGGGGTTTTTTGAGTGTTGTCTGGGCCCCCAGACTGGGCCACCAAGCCAGACGGAGCTGCCAGTGTTTGGTGGTGGGCTGTGTGGAGCCATTGTGGGAGAACTGCCCTGGCAAGCTCCAGCCTCAGGGTTGCAGAACAGGCATTGGGTGGGAGTGGGTAATCTAGTTGAGCAACCTAAAGGCGGGGACTGAGATGCCTTGCAGCCTTAGCCCTCAGGGGCATAGGGTGAGACCGGTTTTGGCACACTGGGTAAGTGGATACCACTCAAGGAGTGATCCCAGCCACAGCGCTTTCTTGGGAAAGCTTCTGCTTAGCCCAAGTTAGCAATTTAAAGTGTCTTCTAAGCAGGCTGAGGAGGATTTAAGCTCTCCACCCTGCAGGGTTTGAGAAACCATTAGAAACTCAGGGTCACTCCCTACAAAGATCCAGTAACAACAGAGTGATTCTGCCAGGGTCTGATCTGGGAGAGACACCTCCTCAACTCTGAGGAAGGTCATAGGCAATAGTGAAAAATAATCATGAGATGGAATCAACAGAAAAACTCTGGCAATATGAATAACCAGAGTAGATCAATTCCCCCAAGGAATGACAAGGTAGATGAAGCACAAGATCCCTTGCATAAGCAAATGGCTGAGATGTCAGAAGTTGAATTCAGAGTCTGGATAG
>CAUYON010116410.1:0-16813 GCA_963573935.1 Arctocebus calabarensis
AACCTCCAGCTCTTGGGCTTAAGCGATTCTCTTGCCTCAGCCTCCCTAGTAGCTGGGACTACAGGCGCCCGCCACAGCGCCTGGCTATTTTTTTGTTTTGCAGTTCGGCCAAGGCCGGGCTTGAACCCGCCACCTTCGGTATATGGGGCCGTTGCCCTGCTCGCAGAGCCACAGGAGCCGCCCAGCAGATAGATTTCTAACGTAAAATTGTCAAAGAAAGAAAAGGGAAGGAGGGGAGAAAGAAACATGGGCGGTTATCAGTTACGATCCTTTCAAATTATCAAAGGCCAGCTGAAACGAGGAAGCAAAAAAGGAAATTTTGTTGACTAAAAAGTCCAGAAACAGTTTGAGCTTCAGTTATGACAGTATTCAGAGCTCCCAGTGTAGCCGGTACTGTGGCTCTCCAGCGTTCAGCTCTGCGTCTCTGAGTGGCAGCAAGCTGGTGATGAGGAAGATGCTGTCGTTTAGCTCTACAACTACCCCCAGGCTCACAGTTAGAACTGGCCTCTGGTCACGGCTTTCAGAAGTCCTAGATTCCCTCTGGTTAGGCCAGCTTAGACCAGTCCTTAGCTGATGGACTGGGGGACAGGGCTGACTGGCCAGGCCAGTGTCAAGGGTGTAATGAGTCGGGAGGCGAGGATGCCCCATCCCCACCCGACTTTTGCATACTGAGAACGGGGAAGAGATGGGTTCTCAACCTGCCTGTTTCTAAAAGAATAGAGAATGGGGGGGGGGGTGCTCAGGGGACAGTAAACAAGCCCTTTGCATTCTCTTAGTATATTCCTTCAGGTGGCTGTGGGAAAACTGCCCGCAAACACAGAACACCCCACAGTGACGCTAGTTCCTCGTGTTTATTCCTCTTACGTAGGTGGCGTCAAGGGCCTACAGAAGAGGGGTTAGGAAGGAACAGAACCTGAGAAGGTCAAAGTCCCTGAGGCCCCCCCAGAAAACTTCCCTGTCCTGAACTGTAGCTTTCTGCCTGGACCCCTGTGTCTCCTGGCAGATGGTTTATGGCAGTGGGTCTGCGACTCTGACACACGTTAGAATCACCTGGAAGGGCTTATTAAAACAAATTGCAAGGCCCCAACCCTAGAGTTCCTGATTCAGGGTGGGGTGGGGTGAGGCTGGAACTTTGGGTCTGGAGCCATTTTAAGAACTGCTGTATGGCACATTCCATAACACCTTATTTCATATAGAGAACATACATGTATGTATTTCATACCATATAAATAGCAGGGCCTCATTTTTATTGCATGAAGGAATACTCTCAAGGAAGCATATATAGTTGGTATAATCTGGAGTTTGACTTCTGGAGCAAATTTGATACTGTTCCATGTGAAATCAGGTGGAAGGGTAATATTAACAGACATCCCTTTAAACACTAGTTTCCTACAGAAAAACAGGGAAATGTTGACCCAAGTAAGTAACTGAGGCAAAAATCTCAAGCAATGGAGGTTTGTTAAGCCAAGATTTTGAGGATGTCCCCAGGAAAAATAACGAACCACAGACAAGCTGTGGCTGTTTTTTCTGCAGGGGAACCTTCAGCATTTTAAAGGGCGCTGGCCATGTATACTGATGGTGGTGGGTTCAAACCCAGCCCTGGCCAAACTGCAACAAAAAATAACCGGGCGTTGTGGCGGTCACCTGTAGTCCCAGCCACTCGGGAGGCTGAGGCAGGAGAATCGCCTAAGCCCAGGAGTTGGAGGTTGCTGTGAGCTGTGTAATGCCACGGCACTCTACCAAGGGCGATAAAGTGTGACTCTGTCTCTTAAAAACAAAAAAAATAAAAGGCAACAGAAAGAAGGAGAAAGAGGTGGTGGGGGACTGATGAGGCAAAGTGGTCACATTCTTGTGTGCCCAAGAAATCTACATTTATATAAAATAAGGGAGTGAAGGAAGCATCAGTTATGTACATGTCCCTTACTGTCCCATGTAAGATAAACTTGTAATTCGTTATTAGTGTGGAATCAGCAGACTTAAGTTCTAGGTGCTAAACATAGGCACAATTTGCATGTCTTTGCTTATGAGAGGCTAGCAAGAAATTTCCCTAAAGAATGATGTGTGGGGCCAGCTCTTCACAGGTGCATCAGCTGTACTTTCTCTTCTGCATAAGGAGTTGGGGGATGGCCCTGAGACTTTGATTTTCTTTTTACAGGAAAGAAAGCAATTTGAAAGCTTTTTTGTGCTTTTCGGAAAGATGCCAGGTTAAATGCATTTTGTTAACCATCATCTTTTCTCAAAGACAATTTTTTAATACCATGGGTAAAATGGACAGTCACAGGGCAGTAGCCACAGGGTAGTTGCAGTGACAACTTTCAAGGGCAAGTGTGGACATGGGCATACCTATGCTTTGTCCCCAGATGTTGATGCTGAAGTGGCCTGATGCTGACACTGCAGAGCACTTGGTTAAAACTTTTCATAGCCCGAATGGGGGCTGGGGCTTTGCCCTTTCCCTATAGTGTGGCGTATCTTAAGAATTTCAAAGATCCTTATTCCTATGCCGTGATGGCTATGTTAACCAGTTTGATGAAAATATTTCCAATTGTATATAAAACCAGCACATTGTACCCCATGATTGCATTAATGTACACAGCTATGATTTAATAAAAAATAAAATAAAATAAAAAAAGATCCTTGCTCCTTTGGGAACATTGACCAGGAAGCAAGAATCTCTGCAGCCCCGACATCACTGGGCTCATACTTTAAGAAGCCTCATCAGTATTAGCCATGCAGAAGAATTTCCCAAAGAAATATTTATTCATGCTGTAGTTTTTTTTCATGTGTGGTTTTATACTCTGAACTCTGTAAAGTCATATATTTGTTTTATTTTTTTCTGATGTTTTACTAGTTTTACAATGTAAAAAGGAATCCCAGGAACAGAGCCCCAATGTAAATAACATCACATCTATAGGAAATGAGCTTTCAATTTATGACAGCTTTGCCTATGACCAGAAACTAATTAAGTAGCAAGTCAGACAGCCTGCCAACCCTATGTGTCATGGACCTTTGATGTTACTTGAAAGCCCTCAAAGGTGAATATTAAGTTCTTGAATACCAGGTTTAACCATGTATTTACACAAGGAAATTATATCCCTTTCTCCTGGGCCATTCAGTATAAATCATTCACCTTTCTCTCCAATATGCTTGGTGTAGAATTCTTTCCAGATTTAATCAAGGCCTTGATGATGACAACGATGGGCCTCTGATGTGGGAAACTGGCCTCTCCATATTTTCTAGCCCCAGAGGAATGAGAAGTCAAGGTGCTCTGAAGAGTTCTTAGCCTTTCCTCTCTCCTCTGTACGTGAACTGCTGGACCGAGGGGACGGAGATCGGGTCATGTGGCCCCAGCGCAGGCAGGAGTGGTTTGTACCAAAATGTCATGTCCAGGTGACCTCTCTGCATCTGGACAAAGAGAATCTACTGTCCTGTGCCTTCAATAGCCACCTGTCCAGTGAGAATATATGCTTAATATGTTGACACTCAGTCCCCAGAAGAGCTCAAAAGACTAAGCTATAGGCTCGGCACCTGTGGCTCAATGGGCTAAGGCACCAGCCACGTACACCTGAGCTGGCGGGTTCGAATCCAGCCCGGGCCCGCCAAACAATGACGGCTGCAACCAAAGAATGGCCGGGCGTTGTGGTGAGCGCCTGTAGTCCCAGCTACTTGGGAGGCGGAGGCAGGAGACTTGCTCGAGCCTAGGAATTGGAGGTTGCTGTGAGCTGTGCTGCCACAGCACTCTATCCAGGGTGACAGCTTGAGGCTCTGACTAAAAAAAAAAAAAAAAAAAGACTAAGCTATAAAGACAAAAAAGGCTGGGTGTGGCTTGGCACCTGTGGCTCAGGCAGCTAAGGCGCCAGCCGCATACACCAGAGCTGGTGGGTTCAAATCCAGCCCGGGCTGCAAAACAATGATGGCTGCAACCAAAAAATAGCTGGGCATTCGTTGTGATGGGCACCTGTAATCCCAGCTACTTGGGAGGCAGAGGCAGGAGAATTGCTTGAGCCCAGGAGTTGGAGGTTGCTGTGAGCTGTGATGCCAAGGCAGGGTAACAGCTTGAGGCTCTGTCTCAAAAAAAAAAAAAAAAGGGGGGGGGATGATGCCTGTAGGTCAAAGGAGTAGGGTGCCAGCCCCAAATGCTGGAGGTGGCGGGTTCAAACCCAGCCCCAGCCAAAAAAAAACTGCAATAAAAAATAAATTAAAAAAAAAAAGGCTGGGTGTGGTGGCTCACACCTGTAAACCTAGCAATCTGGGAGGCCAAGGCAGGAGGTTCGCTAGAGCTCAAGAGTTTGAGACCAGCCTGAACAGGAGTGAGACCCCATCTCTATTAAAAATAGCTGGGCATTGTAATAGGTACCTATAGTCCCAACTACTCGGAAGGATGAGGCAGGAAGATCAATTGAACCCAAGAATTTGAGGTTGCTGTGAGCTTGGCACACTAGCCTGGGCAACAGAGTGAGACTCTGTCTTAAAAATATATATATATTATTTTCCCATACTGACTCAAAGTAGAACCCCCATAGCTGACCACCTCCCTTACAGTGACCACCTCCTTAAGTTGACCTAATTTTCATAGACCAGACATGCACCACATGTATGTTTTGGTATAGCAGACCTAGTTCCTTTTATTCACCACCTCCATGTGTTGACCAGTTTGTTACAGTCCTTTGAGTGGTCAACTTACAGAGGTTCTACTGTATATTATGTTTTAATTCTGTGAAGATCGATATTCCTAATATACATAGTAACATTGAATTATTAGGCTATTTAGTCTCTATTCTTGTTAAAATGAGAAATTCCTGTCCCAAAGACAGAAATGAACAAGAAATTAGAGTAACTATTATGGTTGCTTTCATTAAAGGGACCACACCATGGGAAATACGTTGTTTGGCTTCAGTGTAGACCTCAAACAATTAGTCTGCTGAAAGACTGATTCACTGAAAACTCTTAGCCAAAAACCTTAAATTGAACCTAGAAAACTCTTTGAGGAGTGGCAGAGGCAGATTTAGGAGTTCATAAAAGTATAAGTCAGAGGTAACCTGTGGTTCGAGGGCCACATGCTGATTTGGTGAGGACTTTTTTTGCATATCTGAGGTATCAGACTTTTTTTTTGCTAATAGTTTCGTTAGTGTTTGTGTATTTGATGTGTGGCCCAAGACAACTCATATTTTTCCAGGATGCAGCTGAGGGAAAAAAGGTTGTATACCCTTGTTATAAGACCCTAAATCCACAAAAATAGAAAAGACAAACTGAATAAGCAGAACATGTGAAACGTTGCAGGACTGACAAATCTGGAAAATAACAACTCTGGCAAAGTCAGAACAAAACTGAAAGTTCCAAAATGATCTCCATAATTTGGTGAATTAGACATTCAGCAGAGAGGCATGCTTTTACCTCAGCTGGGAAGCACTGAGCAGAAATAACACAAAGAAAGCCAGTCTTAAAGTCCAGCGCTCTTTGTTCCGGAAGGAATCTCCTCTGGCTCAGTCTCTCAGCAGTGTTAGTACCATTGGCCCTCCGTCCCCGTGGGTTCTGCAGCCTTGGATTCAACCAAGCTCACATCGAAAATATTCAGGGGGGAGATATTCCATAAGATTCCAAAAACCAAAACTTTAATTTGTCCCATGCCACTACTACATCAAATTCATGTAAATAAGTGTCATGTAGGCATCATGTAACAGTCCCCCCAGTTAATTCAGACAGGATTATTAACCTGTCCTGCTCTGACTTTTAGTAAATAAAAAATTAATTTACTAAAACTTTCAATGTCTGATAAAATGTTTCTTAAAATGTTGTGCATGATTCCTTGAGTATTATTGAGCAGGTTAACCTGAACTTGACAATTGCCTTAGCACTAAGTCTTATCCAGTGGTGGCTGTTCAGTAATTGTTAAATGGATTATGTACAAAGATGAAGATAACAAGATAAATGAAAGGGTTCCACATGAAGCAAAGAAATAAGACTGGAAAGACTTCCCCTCAGCCACTGTCTGTTGGAGGCCCGTCTACGGGTTTCCTGTTTATTTCACTGTTACTACATCTCTGTTGATCGGCTGCCCTCTCTCCCTCACCACCCAGGACACATGCAGTTTACATAGAATTAGGTATATCACCTGCCACATTTTTATTATGAGCTAGATTCCCTAAAAAGAAGGTTTAACTCAATGTAAATGCTGGGGTATTTATCTTTGTTTTCAGAACATACATTTCAGCTTATTGGAAGGAAGTGTGTTTCACCATCAAAGAACTGACAGAGATTATGGTCTTATAACTATACTTTTATTTAAAGGAGTAAAGTCATTCTGGGAGACCAAGGCAGGAGGATCACTTGAGCTCAGGAGTTAAAGACCAGCCTGAGCAAGAGCAAGACCCCATGTCTACTAAAAATAGAAAAACTAAGGCCAGGTGCAGTGGCTCACGCCTATAATCCCAGCACTCTGGGAGGCCGAGGCGGGTGGATTACATCAGCTCACAGGTTCCAGACCAGCCTAAGCAAGAATGAAACCCCATCCCTAAAAATAGCGGGGCGTCCTGGCGGGCGCCTGTAGTCCCAGCTACTCGAGGGTACAGCAGTACGCTTAAGGTTGCTGTGAGCTTTGACACCACGGCATTCTACCAAGGGTGACAAAGTGAGGCTCTGTCTCAAAAAAAAAAAAAAAAAATTAAATAAAATAAAGGAGTAAAGTATATTTTTAAAAATACCTGTGGTCAAAACAGCCCAATTGGTAGGGGCCACCTAATAAACATTAACTTGGAAATTTCATAAAACAGCTCTGATTTTATGAGAAATATGTTAATGTGTTTTTCTAGCAACCTCTCTTTCAAGTCTTTTTTTTTTTTTTTTTTTTTTTAATAAAGACAGGGTCTTGCTCTGTTGCCCCAGGTCGAGTGCAGTGGTATCATCATAGCTCACAGCAACCTCAGACTCTGGGGCTCAACCCCTCTCAGCCTTCTGAGTAGCTGGGACTACTCAGTAGCGAGCACCACCACACCCAGCTAATTTTTCTTTTTTCTGTACAGACGATGTTTTGTTCTTACTCAGACTGGTCTGGAACTCCTGGCAGAACTCCTCGTGCAATCTTCCCGCCTCAGCCTCCCAAAGTACTAGGCTCACTGCACATGGCCCTCTCTTTCAACTCTTTGACTTCATTTTTAAAAAGTCTCACAGTGGTACATCCTAGATCAGTGGTTCTCAACCTTCGTAATGCCACGACCCTTTAATACAGTCCTCGTTGTGGGGACCACCAACCATAACATTATTTTCATTGCTACTTCATAACTGTAATTTTGCTACTGTTATGAATCGCAATGTAAATATCTGATATGAGGGATGTATTTAGGCGATCCCTGTGAAAGGGTTGTTCGACCCCCAAAGGGGTCACGACCCACAGGTTGAGAACGGCTGTCCTAGATGCACATAACTGGGCCTAGACTTCTAATACAATAAAATTTTAATAATTTGATCACACTTACTTAGGATTGACAACATTACCACCAAACCAGATAATTTTGGCACAGTAACCAAAGAAAGCATGTGTTGGGGAATGTAAAATTTAAACAAAATGTGAGGGTGAAACAGTAAGCTATTTTAGGGGAATATGTGGTGTTTAAGAATGTGCAAGAAGACTAGGAGATTGGCCCTTAGCAATATTGCATTTAACATTTTGTATGTATGGAAAGGGCACAACAGGTACGATTACGAATGTGTATCCCTGAGCCAAATCCTCCCATCAAATTTGCCTGAATAATCAACATTTTATTGTACTATAATGTTTTATTAATGTACTAAAACTTAAATTGCCTTGAAATGTCTAGGACAGTGTTTTTCAACCTTTTTATCTCATGGCACACTTGAACCAATAGTTTAAACTTCCATGACATGCTTAAGTTATGTTGATTTTAAAAAGTTTTAAAAAGAATATACTTACTGTGCTTTGAACGTCTTTCAAACACAATTTAGTTAATGATCTTTAAAAATTTTTGCAGCACGCTGGTTGAAAATAACTGGTCTAGGGACTTATAATCGTAGAGCTGCATAGGGTTTTTCTGGAAGAAGTAGCTAGAAGATAATTAACAAAAAAGACGTGGCCCTTTCTGCCATTGCCCCTAGAACAGAGTAGAGAGCCCGGGAGGCCTGCAGTTCCCTCTAGCTCATGTCCACCCGCAATCCTGCCCCTTCTGCCCCCAAGGACTTCTGGGTAGCGTGTCCTTCCTTCCCTGGGAGCCTCAGGCCTGTCTGCTCTGCTCCACTCTCTCTTGCCTGCCCACCTTGGGTTCTGTGCTGCGCTGGCTCTTATTTAACACCATCCTCTCCTCCCTGGAAGGTTGCCCTCTCTGACTGCCCTGAAGATGGCATGCCCACCCCAGCAGTCACCTCGTCACCCTGTCACCCCATCATCCCACTCTGAGTTCCCCGTAGTACTTAAAATGACCTGCAGCAATATTATCAATTTGTACTCACTTGTCCCCATTAGAAGGAAAGGCTCCAAAAGAAGAGACCCAGTGTCTTGTTCTCTGTTGCTTCCCCAGGACATGGGTCATTAGGCAGACAATGCATCTTTGTTGAACAATTGAGGGAGTCTTCTTTACCCTTCAGGCTCTGCTCACACATCTCCTCCATAATTTTCTAAGGCAATCCCTGATTGGTTTCTTGCCTGAGCACTTGGCTTGAACTGCTGTCACACCACGACACTCACCAGAATCAGTGACACCTGACAGGTCTCCTGATTATAAACTCTTGGACAGTAGGGACTTCTTATTCTAATATTTATCCTGTCACCTTCCCTGATTCAAAATAGACACCCACTTCATTTTTGTTATAGTTATGTTCCTTCCACTCATTGACCTGCAACTGTGTGTGAGTGCCAGGCCCGCTCACCGGCGAGGACAGAGTAATGGATTCTGTGGCTTCTCTTATCCTGAAGCTAGAGAGTCTTGTCTTATTTCTGAATCCTTGTCGAATTCAGACTTCGACAAACCTGTGACCCTTTCCATAATGTCAAAGAGTGGGATGGATGGTTGGGCAGACCGTAAGACCCTTTTTAAAGAGAGAGAGGTCACCTGTGCCTCAGTTTCCTTTTTCATACTGCGGTCCATCATATTGTTGACAGTTGTTGTAATTCACATCACTGTCATTCCAGGGCTTCTCACCAAGTTGACACTGGGCAAAGAAGAGAAAAGACGTGTTCTAGGTGGAGGGAATTCGACATACAAATACAGTCTCATGAGAGGGACACCAGAAGACGTCCTGAGGGACTCAGCTTCGCTGAGCCCAGGGGGAGAACCAGCTAAGCAGGAGCGAGGCCTCTGGGGAGTCCTTGTGCCATGTCAGGGAGTTCAGAGGTTATCTAAGAGCAGCGGGAACCTACTGAAGGGGTTCAGAAGGGGAATGCCATCGGATTTATACAGCACAACTTTGCTGGCTGTAGTGGAGACAAAACAGATCCCAGCAAGCCATTTTCAAGGCCATTGGGATTGAGCAAGACATGATGGTAGGTTTAACTAGTTTTCTATAGATGAAGAGAAGTAGGCAAAGTATAATCAGTAGACTATGATGACAGTTAGTTTAATGGAGGAGGAAGGGAATGACCAGAGCGACTCCGTGTTCTCTCCTATCCTGATGATCGCACCTGCTCTGGGGAGACTGATTGAGGAGGGAAAGTGCAAGTGTGGTTTTCATCATGTTGAATTTAGTCACCTTGGAGACATAAACGGGAAGATAATAAATCAGCAGTTGGTTGAAAAAGAACAATTTGTGCGTCATAAGGTATAGGTGATATATAAGCCTTGGGAGCAGATGGATCATGCAAGGCGAGAGGGAGTGAAAGGGGAATGGTCTTGAGATCGGCTGGTGAAGGAAGGCGGCCCCTGAGAGGAGGCAGCAACAGCAGCCAGAGAGACAGGAGCTAAGCCAGGACATGTCACAGAAGCCAAGAGAAGACGATGTAAACAAGGAAGGAATGGGCGCCAGTAAACACTGCTAAGATCATATTCCAGAAGGATTGAAAAATACAGATTTTGTGACTTGTTGTGGAATGAGAGGTCAGAAGTCAGATAGAGTGGTAGTTAGAATACGAGTGGAAGGAGAGGAAATGTGAACATTTATTTTGTACCTCCAGGGGACAAATGTAGTCTGTTAACAGGGGGTTAACATGTTTGCTGTGTGGAAGCTGCTGTGCAACAGAGCAGGGTCAGCCCTCAGGCCCAGCACGCATAGGTGAGTGGTGAGGGAGAGGAGGGGGAGGGCTTCAGGAGCAAAGGCAGTGTCTGTACAGGGACAGGAGGTGGGAGCGTGCCGATCTTGTTCAGAGATTACAGTCTGGTTTGGAGCACAGAGTGCCTGTAGAACAGTGACAGCAGACTGATCTTGAAAAAGAAGCAGGGGCCAGATCATTAAACACTCTAGGTGATAACGTATCTGCTTGTCTTTTTATATGAAAGTGTCTTGGGTTATTTTCCACTGGGCAAAAATGACTCCAGGGATGTGAACCTCTGTGGCTTTGGGTAGCTCCCATGCTCCAGCCTCAGCCCCTTTTGAGACTAGGTGTGTTGAGAAGAAGCAACAACTACCATACAATCGTGCAGAAATTTCAATAAAAGGTGGCTGAATGTGGGGGAAAGTAGAGACCAGAGGTTAGCATTGTAGTGTGGGTAAGAAATAGCGAAAGCCCAAGCTTTAAGCATTGGGGATACTGAGATTTAGGAAATGAAGCCTACAGCCATACCACCCTCAATGTGCCCAACCAATCTCATCTGATCCCCGGAGCAAAGCAGGACTGGGCTGGGTTAGTACCTGGATGGGAGATTTAGTAAGTAGAATTGGCACAATTGATGACTTCCTTAGATACGAGAAATGGTGGAAAATGTAGGAGAGAAAGCACTTTGGGGTGAATCCCCATTGTTTTACGTGGGCATTAAGATTGGACCACAGAAGAGGAAGGTGGGTTGGGGGGATGAACGGCTGCGCAAGGTGCTTCCTGACTTGAAGGCCTGCCTTGTAGTGGGGAGCTGAGGGTGTGGGGTACATTTCAGCCAAATGCCAAGTTTTGATTTTAATTGCAGCTTGAGTCTGGAGACTGGAATTAGAGTAGAATTCATCAGCATATAAGAGGCAGCTGAAGCTTTGAGAATAGAAGAAACTGCTCAAAAGTAAAATACAGGGCGGCACACCAGTATTTAGAAGGAGGGCAGAAAAAAATAATCCAGAAAATAGTGAGGGATCTGGAGAGGAGGAGATTGGAGAGGGATAAAACAAAGGGAGAGATTTCAACAAGATGAGGACAATGAAAGTCCCAGTGCTGCAGAAACAAGGTCTTAGTTATTAAAGGTATTGCGACCTCAGAGGGGGCAGAGCAGATTCAGCTGGACTGAGAATTGATACCAGTTGTATTTGATCATGCTTTCAAGAAACAACTTTATGGGACTAACAGGCAGTGGGTGTGCTGGCTAGAAAGAGATCCAGGGTCAGGTCGGTCGCCGTGGCTTATGATGAGATTTCCTAGCACTCTGGGAGGCTGGGGTGGGTGGATTGCTTGTGCTCAGGAGTTAAAGACCAGCCTGAGCAAGAGCAGGACACCATCTCAATTAAAAATAGAAAAACAGGCAGCGTCTGTAGCTTAGTGGGTGGAGTGCCGGCCACATTCACCCAGGCTGGCAGGTTGGAACCCGGGTCAGGCCAGCTAAACAACAATGACAACACAACAAAAAAATAGCCAGGCATTGTGGCGGGTACCTGTAGTCAGTCCCAGCTACTTGGGAGAATCACTTAAGCCCAAGAGTTTGAGGTTACTGTGAGCTGTGACGCCACAGCACTCTACTGAGGGCGACATAGTGAGACTCTGTCTCAAAAAAAAAAAAGAAAGACAGAAAGAAAAACAAGCCAGGCATCGTGGTGCACACCTGTAGTCCTGGCTACTCAGGAGGCTGAGGCAAGAGAATTATTGCTCAAGCCCACAAGTTTGAGGTTGCTGTGAGCCATGATGCCATGGCACTCTACCCAGGGTGATAGAGTGAGACTTTGCCTCAAAACAGAGAGATTCAGGGTCTTTCAGGATAGTTTTTATAAGTCGTTTGGTTTTGGTTTTAGATAGAGACAGAAGTATGTTTCTATGCTGAGGAAGAGCTGGTGTAGGGGAGAGAGTTAGATGTACACTTCTTTAACAAATTACTGTTTTACTATTATATTCCTCTGTCTCAATCTTACAGGTAAAATTTATGAGCTACTTATTTTGTGTACTCACTCATGGTTTTATTGATGGGGGTGTGTTATATTTTTAGCCTCAGAATATTCTGCTGACAAGTGATTCTCCACTGGGTGACATTAAGATCGTTGATTTTGGCCTTTCAAGAATAATGAAGAACAGTGAAGAGCTCCGAGAGATTATGGGTACTCCTGAATATGTGGGTCAGTACTCGTAAGAGTGGCGTGGTTTTGTGTTTGGGGTCCTCAGGCATCAGCTCCATTAGGCGCTGACATGTGGAATGGTTCATAGTGGGGCCAGCCATCTGCTGGACAAGTGTGATGGGGACAGGGCCTGGGACTAGAGCAGGGCATTAGGGAAGCAGAGGTGGGGACAGGTGAGGAAGATTTAAAAGCTACCACCTGATAGGGATTATGCCTGGGTAGAGGGTATGAGAAGCCCGACGTGTCAGAAATTGCCACTTTATATTGCAGTGTTTATTCTTTCTTATATTTCTAAAATACTAGGACTCAACAATGCACAGTAGAGGTGTGAAGAATAAACAAGTTCATTATAAATATCTAGTTAGACTTTATATTAATTTATGCTGTTAATAGTTAAGAATTTTTTCCACAAAATTAAATGTTCTCTTCTGTTTCTGATACTAGCTCCTGAAATTCTTAGCTATGATCCTATCAGCATGGCAACGGATATGTGGTGAGTGTTACTGATGAAAATTGATTAAGTTAGTTTCAATACATGAGAATGGTGCTAATTTTTCTTAAATTTTCTTTCAATTTAGGAGCATTGGCGTGTTAACTTATGTCATGCTTACAGGAACATCACCCTTCTTAGGCAATGATAAACAAGAAACATTCTTGAACATCTCACAGATGAATTTAAGTTATTCTGAGGAAGAGTTTGATGTTGTATCTGAGTCAGCTATTGACTTCATCAAGACACTTTTAGTGAAGAAACCTGAGTAAGTATTCCTTTAATATTTATCACTGTCCCTTTTTGATTGATCTGCTCCAAACAAAAGTAGTTAAACAACAGAAACACCAAAATGAAGATGCAAAAATGTTGGTGTAATATTAGACAAAACTTGTGGCTTGCTATGTCTGTGGAAAGAAAAGTGGCCAAAATGAAAATATTTTTGAAAGTATGGACTGTGTTCCTCATTATAAAAGGATTAAAATATTAATTAGCAAAATTGTGTTATTGTAGTTATGTCATCCAATGAGCAGTACTCACAATCTGTGGTTACTAGAAATTGACAATGAAATGCCAGATAATCAGCTCGACACCTGTAGCTCAAGAGGCTAAGGCACCAGCCACATACACCGGAGCTGGCGGGTTCAAATCCACCTTGGGCTGCCAAACAACGACAACTATAACCAAAAAAGAGCCAAATATTGTGGCAGGCGCCTGTACTCCCAGCTACTTGGGAGGCTGAGGCAAGAGGATCGCTTAAGCCCAAGAGTTTGAGGTTGCTGTGAGCAGTGGCACCATGGCACTCTACCCAGGGCGACAGCTTGAGACCCTGTCTCAAAAAAAAGGAAAGAAAAGAAATGCCAGATAATCCCTAGAAGATATTTTCCATCTGTTCTCTGTTCCCCAAGAGAGCTTTCCAGAGCTAGTTTACCTAAAATATTATTTTTCAACATGGTGAAAAATTACACCCAAATTCCAAAATTTCTAGTTCTATTCAGGAATCACAATAAGATTCTTGCCAACTCTTCATACTTCTTGAATTGTAATAAATACTAGCTTATGTTCTAGTTTTTAATTGAAGTGCTCATATGTTGCCCTCAGTATAAATTGTGTATCTTTACACAGAGATCGGGCCACTGCAGAAGAATGTCTACAACATCCCTGGCTGACACAGAGCAGTATTCAAGATCCTTCTCTCAGGGTGAAAGGGGCCTTAGAAGAACCAAATGCCCTTCAAGAAGGTGATGATTCTGTGCCTGAAATTAATTCTGGCAAACCAGAAACTGAGGAAGCAATTGTAACAGAGGAGTTAATTGTAGTTACTTCGTATACTTTAGGACAGTGCAGACAGTCTGAAAAAGAGAAAATGGAGCAAAAGGCCATTTCCAAACGATTTAAATTTGAGGAACCTTTGCTACAAGAAATTCCAGGAGAATTTATCTACTGAGCAGTATTTCCCTTTAGAACTTTTGAGATTTCTACATTGAATTGAAAACATTAATATTATTTATGGACCACAGGCCAAACGGTACATGTATTCAAAGTGGATAACCAGGTGTCACATACATAGACACAAACAACTTTGTGAAACTTACGGAATTAGATGAATCAAGCCAGGTTTATAACGTTGCCAACCAGGAGGTTTAACAGGTACAGTTATCTGTTTCAATGTTATTTTTAAGAAGGGAGAGGTTTGCATCTTTTAATCCTGCATCCTGTTTCTCCAGAATGAGAATTTGTAAGCAAAGACACTATTTGTATTCACTTTCTTTAAAAATCCAAGTAAAAGTGCCAAAATTGCATTCTGTAAATCTCTTTTGCATTATTCACATGTGTATCTATGTCTACTTTATATGTATGTTGACACCCTGACTAAAATGGATAACTTTTTGACTTGGGGGAGGGGAAGTTTGGCAAGATTTTAATTTAAAATCTTTTAACTTTTTGACTTGCGGGAGGGGTGGTTTGGCATGATTTTAATTTAAAATCTTTTAACTTTTTGACTTGGGGGAAGGGTGGTTTGGCAAGACTTTATAATTTAAAATCTTTTAAATTTTTGACATCTAGAATAACATTCATTATAGCTTGATAATGTCTTATTTTTATATTTTATTACTGCTTTATATTGACTTGATTTGGCTTATATTGTCCCTGTTTTTGCATAATGCTTATAACCTATCAGTGAAAACCCTGGCTAATTCTTTCTCTATTCAATGTCACTAATAAGAGAAGGGTTTTTCACCTCTGAAATTATTCTGCTTTTAAGCATGTCAGCTGCCTCCGTCATCACCCCACACTCACCTCCTCCTTTCAGGGGCTAAACCACAGCCACTTCCTTGCCCTTCACCTAAGTTGTCACGTAATTTTGGCCACTTGCAGGCATCAGTGTAATCTGATCAACACTATGGTTGCTTTGGTCAGTGAAAAGATACTATTACATTGTGTTTGTCTCAAAGTTAATAAAATGCCATCGAGCAGAAGAGTTGGAGAGCATTTCCACGCTGACCACCAAGCCTCTCCTTGTGTTATTTCTTCCCTGCCCCCAAGCAGTGTTAGGAAAACGTTATAAATATCAATATATATATTTACTTTGTCCATACAAAATTTGACATTGAAAACTTCATCCCCAAAAGACTTACAAGAATATATTCAGTAGAGTTTTTAATTGGATTAGGATCGAACACTTAATTGTATCTAGGCCCCTACAGTGAACAGGAAAGGCCTATTTAGAAAATGGAGATGGAAAGGTACATGCTGTGTAACTCAAATTGAATATCCTCACATAAAAAAAGTCTGAGAGTCCTTCTTTGTCTTTCACTGGGCTCAGTGTGTTGCGTTTGTTGCTCCAGCTTGTCTGTCACCTGTGTGCTGAGCACACCCAGGCCCTGGCCGGGCTCTCGGCGTTAAGGACAACTGCGAACCCCGTCCCGGTCTGATCAGGGTGTGTCACAAAGCACTCCCCTGAGCACAATTTCGCTAATGTCGAAATCATGAAAATGACAACACCTCGGTTCAGCGCCTGTGGCTCAACAGGCTAAGGAACCGGCCACGTACACCTGAGCTGGTGGGTTCGAATCCAGCCCAGACCCGCCAAACAACAATGACGGCTGCAACCAAAAAATGGCTGGGTGTTGTGGCAGGCGCCTGTAGTCCCAGCTACTTGGGAGGCAGAGGCAGGAGAATCGGTTGAGCCCAGGAATTGGAGGTTGCTGTGAGCTGTGAAGCCACAGCACTCTATCCAGGGTGACAGCTTGAGGCTCAAAAAAAAAAGAAAAAGAAAATGACAGCATCTCACCACCCATCTTCAAGTGTGTGCAGTGACCACACACACGTTTATCTAAATGTCATAGATGTGTACACAAATGGTCTGTCACCTCCCCCAGCTCTGCTGCGTGAGCCTGTCGGAGCACCTAGTGATGCTTGTACACCACGGGGCGAAATTCCTCAGGCAGTTCAAACTGTTGCAATGTTTTCTTGCTAAATTGGTTTTATTTATAGAGTTTTCTGGAAACTAGCATTTCTAGACAAGAACTGAAAAGGTAAAGAGGAAATTCTGCCACACTGATAGTTTTCTGTTAAAACCCATGGCTGCAATGTTGGGCCTTGGGTAACTTATAAAAGACAGTTTTAAGCAAATTTGTATAAGTATCTCTGACAGAAATAGGGGAAAGGTGACCAAAAAAAATACTAATATTGGCTCGGCGCCTGTGGCTCAACAGGCTAAGGCGCCAGCCACATACACCTGAGGTGGCGGGTTCGAATCCAGCCTGGGCCCGCCAAACAACAATGTCAGCTGCAACCAAAAAAATGGCCGGGCGTTGTGGCAGGCGCCTGTAGTCCCAGCTACTTGGGAGGCGGAGGCAAGAGACTCATTTGAGCCCAGGAATTGGAGGTTGCTGTGAGCTGTGATGCCACAGCACTCTA
>CAUYON010116413.1:0-66752 GCA_963573935.1 Arctocebus calabarensis
TTTTTGAGACAGAGCCTCAAGCTGTCACCCTGGATAGAGTGCTGTGGCATCACAGCTCACAGCAACCTCCAATTCCTGGACTCAAGCGAGTCTCTTGCCTCCGCCTCCCAAGTAGCTGGGACTACAGGCACCCGCCACAACACCCGGCCATTTTTTGGTTGCAGCTGTCATTGTTGTTTGGCGGGCCGGGCTGGATTTGAGCCCGCCAGCTCAGGTGTACATGGCTGGTGCCTTAACCCGTTGAGCCACAGATGCCGAGCCAGTTTGTTTTTTCTTAATAGAATTTATGAGGCTGGTGCCCATAGCTCAGTGAGTAGGGTGCCGACCACATACACCAAGGCTGGCCGGTTCAAGCCTGGCCAGGGCCTCCTAAACAACAATGACAAAACCAAAAATAGCCTGGCATTGTAGAGGGCACCTTGAGTCCCAGCTACTTGGGAGGCTGAGGCAAGAGAATCGCTTGAGCCCAAGATTTTGAGGTTGCTGCGAGCTGTGATGCCACAGCACTCTACTGAAGGTGACAAAGTGAGACTCTGTCTCAAAAAAAAAATAGAATTTATGAATTCAAAAGCAGCAATTAAAACTATACTTATAGGTGGCACCTGTGGCTCAGTGAGTAGGGTGCTGGTCCCATATACTGAGGGTGGCGGGTTCAAACCTGTCGCCAGCCAAACTACAACAGAAAATAGCTGGGCATTGTGGCAGGTCCCTGTAGTCCCAAGCTACTTGGGAGGCTGAGAGAAGAGAATCTCGTAAGCCCAGGAGTTGGAGGTTGCTGTGAGCTGTGATGCCATGGCACTCTACTGAGGGCGATAAAATGAAATTCTGTCTTTAAAAAAAAAAACCCAAAAAACTATATTTATATTTCTAATTTTTAGGGCATACAAATGATTAACAAAAAATAACTTGAAATGATTACCTAGAACCTAGGCGAATTGCTACAATACATAAATTAGGTAATTAAAAAATAAGTCTGATTAAAAATACATGTTTAAAGTGTTGGGTTTTTTTGTTTTTTTTGTAAAGATAAGAGTCTCACTTTATCACCCTCGGTAGAGTGCCATGGCATCACACAGCTCACAGCAACCTCCTACTCCTGGGCTTAGGCGATTCTCTTGCCTCAGCCTCCCGAGTAGCTGGGACTACAGGTGCCTGCCACAACGCTTGGCTATTTTGTTGTTGTTGTTGCAGTTTGGCCAGGGCCAGGTTTGAACCCACCACCCTCGGTATATGGAGTCAGCACCCTACCCACTGAGCAATAGGTGCCGCCCATGTTTAAAAGTGTTTAAAAGCCAGCAAACATAAAGTCTACATGTCTGTACATATCATGTGCCTATGATATTTCACTATCAAAATATACAAAAGGGCTTGGTGCCTGTGGCTCAGCGAGCTAAAGCTCCAGCCACGTACACCTGAGCTGGCAGGTTCGAATCCAGCCCGGGCCCGCCAAACAACAATGATGACGGCTGCAACCAAAAAATGGCCGGGCGTTGTGGCGAGCACCTGTACTCCCAGCTACTTGGGAGGCGGAGGCAAGAGACTCGCCTAAGCCCAGGAATTGGAGGTTGCTGTGAGCTGTGATGTCACAGTACTCTACTGAGGGCGATAAAGTGAGACTCTGTGTCTAAAAAAAATAATAATAATAATAACCAACAAGAATGGGAGACATGAGGTGGAGGCCACTTAGGACCTAAAGTGGCCGACCAGCCCAGCTCCTTCGTTACGTCGTCCCAGCCTGACTGACTCCATCTTATTGTCACTCATGCGCTAGGAAAGGCACGGTGAGGGGAGCGAGGGGGAAGAAGAGGTGACGCTGGACGAAGGCAGGCTACATCCGACAGGTTTTGAGACATTTCCTGAGAGCAATGAATCATTTTGAAAAATTTTACAGGACAGAGTGACAAGATTTGAGTGGTGATATTAAAACATCCTCATATTTGCACTGGGGCCTGACGATCCAGGCCACTGCAGGGTGGGAGGAAGGAGCCTAGGGTCACCTCTGGCTCAAACCAGGGACCCTTGGGCAGCAGACTTGCTAGGTTTCCATTTTCTCTGAGTAATTTGAATTCCTCCCTTATTCCTAGTATAGAGCTACTATTAAATGACATTGGCCTTGACAAATAGCAAGTCCCAGGGGAAGGTCAGGCAGCCAGTCCCCTACCCCTGCACTGCTGGGGCCACGGCATGATTTCACCAACTGAGCCCCTTCCCTGTGTCATACATCCCTCCTGTAATGCTCAGAGCAGCCCGGCTAGGTGTGGCACACCCCTCCTTACAGGGGAGAAAGTTGCTCATTTGAGAGGGTGAGGGACCCACAGTCCCACACCTGTGAGGATGGCCAGGCTCCTTGCCCTTCAAAGGCCTTTCCAGATATGGGATCTGTGGGTCCTCAGGCCACTCAACTTCCTCAGCTGGTGGTCAGCACATCTCCCCCTTCCAATGCAGGAGAATCCAGGACCTTTTCTCCTGGCAGCCTCTGGGGTCACTGGTCCCCTCCCTGGAGCTTGTGCTGTTGGAAGGCCAGCTTCTATTCCCACTCACCTGTCCCCTCTTGCTGCCCAGGAATAGAGCCGATGGAGAAGAGGGCCCGTGAGTCACTGTGGGGTCACTGAGAGACCTTGCCAGAGAGCCTGGTGACCTGGTGTGCACCCTGTGCCTAGCCTAGCCCCTTGCTTCTTAAGCATTAAAAGGAAGGGTGACCTTGCAGCTGGCAGAACAGATGAGGTGAAAGGTGGATTCAGGATGAACTTAGCTTCCCTAGAATAAGGAAGGCTTGGGACTTAGAGGGCTTCCCAGAGGAGGTAACTCATGAGCAAAGTTCTTTTTTGAGACAGAGTCTCAAGCTGCCACCCTGGGTAGAGTGTCGTGGCATCACAGGTCACAGCAACCCTCAACTCTTGGGCCTAAGCCATTCTCTGGCCTCAGCCTCCCTAAGTAGCTGGGACCACAGGCGCCTACCACAACACCCGGCTATTTTTTGGTTGCAGTTGTCATTATTGCTTAGCAGACCCTGACCAGGTTTGAACCCACCACCTTAGGTGTATGTGGTCAGGCCCTTGCTGACTGAGCTACGGGCACCAGCCATGAGCAGAGTTTCGAAGGATGAATAGGAATTTGCCAGTGAGCCATATGAAGAAAGTTATTCCAACTGCTGGTTCCAGTTTTCCTCCATCATACACCACCTGAAAAATTCACACAGGCCTTTAAGAGACCCCTAAATCCCAGAAGATGGCCCCCACCCAATTGGAGCAGAAGGAGGGGCCAGTCTCTGCCTTTCTGAGTCATCTGCGTGGAGGGACAGTGGCTAGTTCCCCTGGGCGTATGAAGCCTGGCCATGAGTACCCTTCTCCTTCCCACCACAGGCGTTTCAGAATCAGTAGAGTGCTTAGAGATTGCTTTTGTCAAAACATGTGAATTCTCCTAGGGGTGGGGAGATTTATTTAGTTTTGGTCTTCGCCGAGTTGGCTCTTATTTGCTGTTACCTGCAAAAATATATTTCTTGGGCCCGATTCCCAGAGGAGCGATGTTAGGTCATTACTCTGTGAATTGCTGGGCTACAGAGGAGCCATTCCTCACTCATCCTCCGCTCTGCGATGGTGGCTGGGCACCTGGGTCATTTCAGGCACTCCTGTTACGGCCGTCTGTCCTAGTGTCAGCTGATGATGGCTCTGCGTGTGCAGAAAGTGGACACTTGGGGATTATTTGTGGGTGCACATTAACCACTTCTCCCCTGCCACTGCTTTAATGTGTGATGCCACAGCAGAGGAGAGGATAAGAACGGGGCTGCATTCAGAGCTCATCAGAAACGTTGGGCATCTCTGCGGATGACTCTTTGAGAGGGAAATCATTGGGTGCCCTGCTGTCCACCTGCATTCTTTCCTCTTTCAAAGTAAGAGGCCAGCAGGAACTGGGGGTGGGCACCCACTGACGTCCTACCAGCAGTACCTGTCACCAGCAAGCTGTGCACCAGCAGTTCACAGGGAAGTTACAAGGCCAGGCACAGGGTCCCACAGCAGGTCAGTAATGTGGCTCACTTCTACCGTCATCATCCCCTCTCCCTACCCAGGCTGCCCTCTCCACAGTGATAAGCCCCTTGCATCTTCCCTCCTCCATCAAAGCTCTCATGAGCCAAGACCTCTCTCCTCTAGGACTGACTGGGGTCTAGGGAGAGACTGATCAAGTACTCAGTTCTGCAGAGATACTATTGGCCAACACAGCCAAAATCCATATTCCCTTCCCCTCCAAGGGTGCTTCAGGATTTGCACAGATCTTTGTGATTAAACCAGAGCTTCTGCTCAGAGCAATTGTGCTCCCTCACTCTCACTCCCATTTCAGAGCGATTTGGAAATGTCTGGAAACATCTTTGATTGTCACAACTCAGGGAAAAGAGGTTATTGACATCTAGTGGACAGAATCCAGAGATGCTGAAAGCTATGCTATCCTGCTATCCCCCACAACACCGGGGATAGCAGGATAGCAGGATGTAGGCCAGAATACAACAGTGTCCAAGTAGAGAAATCTTGATAGAAAGAGCTGGCTTCAGCTTGGCACCGAGCTCAGTGCTTAGGGCGCCAGCCACATACACTGGGGCTGGTGGGTTCAAAACAGGCCTGCTAAACAATGACAGTTGCAACCAAAAAATAGACGTTGCGGTGGGCACCTGTAGTCCAGCTACGTGGGAGGCTAAGGCAAGAGAATGCTTAAGCCCAAGAGTTTGAGGTTGCTGTGAGCTGTGATGCCACAGCACTCTACTGAGGGCAACATAGTGAGACTCAAAAAAAAAAGAGCTGGGCGGGGCCTGTGGCTCATAAAGTAGGGCACTGGCCCTATATACTGAAGGTGGTGGGTTCAAACCCAGCCTCTGCCTACCTGCAAAACAGAAAAATAGCCAGGCGTTGTGGTGGGCGCCTGTAGTCCCAGCTGTTCGGGAGGCTGAGGCAAGAGAATCGCCTTAAGCCCAGGAGTTGGAGGTTGCTGTTAGCTGTGTGACTCCATGGCACTCTACTGAGGGCAATAAAGTGAGACTCTATCTCTACAAAAAAAAAAAAAAGAACTATATTCCAATATGGCTAAAAAAAACCCTCTCTGTCCCTTTGGGGAGGGTGACTCAGGAATAAGAAGGAACTGGAAGGCAGAGTCGGGGAAGGAGACCCTTGCACCCCTCCACCCCACCCTCAGCTTGCAGAGTGGTCAGGGGCTTCTCTGGGAGCAGGGCTGGCCGAGTAGGACAGGTCTAGCCTCCTCAGACTGCCCCTACTCAGGTACTGGCTGGGGGTGCTGCTTTCACAATGAGGTGCTAATGGCTGGAGGGGAAAAGCTTCTTCCTCCTGGAAAGATTTGCATCTGAATGACGGGTGCTGAAAGGACAAGAACAAGGCCACCCGGGCCCTGCCAGTGTGGCAGGCAGGGGCAGCTTACTTCCTGTAGGCCTGTGCCACAGGGCACGTGAGTGGCATAGAGCAGAGCAAAGCAGCGCAGGCCACAGACCAGCAGCTCTGTCTCAGAGATTCCACTCAGTTCCGTCCCCAGGAGGCCTAAGCACTTTCCCAGTTTTTTTCCTGAGCTTTCACTCTGGGGCCAGTCATAGAAGGTTAACCAGCGGAGCTGGGCAAGGACGGCCTCTGGCCAGATGCAGAACTGAAGGGCTGAAATCTTAATGTTGGCGCCTTCAGGGGGCTGGCTCAGCTCCCTCACTGCTGCTGGCCACAGAGTGAGACCCTATAACTAAAGAGCAAAACAAAGCAAGGTAGATGTTTAGGAGATTTACATCATTTAGATGATACTTTATTCCTACCATAATATATAAAGTTTGTAATGAAACATTAGTGCTGAAAACTGGGCAAGGTTTTTTGGTTGTTGTTTATTTTTGAAACAGGATGCTTTTTTTTGAGACAGAGCCTCAAGCTGTCACCCTGCATAGAGTGCTGTGGCATCACAGCTCACAGCAACCTCTAATTCCTGGGCTCAAGTGAGTCTCCTGCCTCTGCCTCCCAAGTAGCTGGGACTACAGGCGCCTGCCACAACGCCTGGCCATTATTTGGTTGCAGCTGTCATTGTTGTTTGGCGGGCCTGGGCTGGATTCGAACCCTCCAGCTCAGGTGTATGTGGCTGGCGCCTTAGCCGGTTGAACCACAGGCGCAGAGCTGCTTGCTTTTTTTTTTTTTCCTGGCCAGGGCTGGGTTTGAACCCACCACCTCCGGCATATGGGGCCGGCGCTCTATTCCTTTGAGCCACAGGTGCAGCCCTGTTGCTTATTTTTGAGACAGAGTCTCACTTTGTTACCCTTAGTGTGGTATCACAGCTCACAGCATCCTCAAACTCTTGGGTTCAAACAATTCTCTTGCATCTGCCTCCCCAGTAGCTAGGACTCCAGGTGTCTACCACAACACCTGGCTATTTTTAGAGAGGAGGTCTCACTCTGAATTAGACTGCTCTCAAACCCATGAGTTCCTGCAATCCACCCACCTCGGCTTCTCAAAGTGCTAGGATTACAGGCATGAGCCACCTCACCCAGCGTGGGCAAGGTAAATAAATCCCCAGAGAGAACTTTGATTCTGGCAGAGGAGTTAGGGGCTCATCTCAGGCTCCTTCTAAGTCATCTTGTATAACTTTTCGCAGTAGCAATTTTTCAGCACCATATAAAATTTAGTGAAAATATAGATTCCTGTACAGCGATAAAAAAAAAAATTCCTCAACAATATTTGTTAAAATTTAGTAAGGCCAACTGAACATGGTGACTTACTCCTATAATTCCAGAAGGAAGGCCAAGGTGGGAGGATTGCTTGAGTCCAGAAGTTTGAGACCAGTCTGAGCAATATCAAGACTCCATAACTATAAAAAATAGAAAAATTGGCTCAGCACCTGTGGCTCAACGGGATAAGGCGCCAGCCACATACACCTGAGCTGGCGGGTTCGAATCCAGCCTGGCCCGCCAAACAACAATGACGGCTGCAACCAAAAAAAAAAAAAAATGGCCGGGTGTTGTGGTGGGCACCTGTGGTCTCAGCTGCTTGGGAGGCGGAGGCAGGCAAATCACTTGAGCCCAGGAATTGGAGGTTGCTGTGAGCTGTGATGCCACAGCGCTCTATCCAGGGTGACAGCTTGAGGCTCTGTCTAAAAAAAAAAAAAAAGAAAAAGAAAAATTAGTCTCAGCGCCTGTGGCTCAATGGGCTAAGGCGCCAGCCACATACACCTGAGCTGGCGGGTTCCAATCCAGCCTGGGCCTGCCAAACAACAATGACGGCTGCAACCAAAAAAAACAGCCGGGCATTGTGGCGGATGCCTGTGGTCTCAGCTACTTGGGAGATCGAGGCAGGAGACTGGCTTGAGCCCAGGAACTGAAGGTTGTGGTGAGCTGTGATGCTACAGTACTCTATCCAGGGTGACAGCTTGAGGCTCTGTCTCAAAAAAAAAAAAAAAAAGAAAGAAAAATTAGCTGGATGTGGTTGTTAGAGCCTGTAGTACTAGCTACATGGGAGGATGAAGCAGGAGGATCACCTGAGCCCAGGAGTTTGGAGTGAACTATGATGATGCCACTGCCCTCCAGCCTGGGTGACAGAGTGAAATTCTGCCTCAAGGAAAAAAAAAAAACCCTGACTTGGTGCCTGTGGCTCAAGCGGCTAAAGTGCCAGCTACATATGCCTGAGCTGGCAGGTTCGAACCCAGCCCGGGCCGCCAAACAACAATGACGGCTGCAACCAAATAATAGCCGGGCTTTTGTGGCGGGCACCTGTAGTCCAAGGTACTTGGGAGGCAGAGGCAGGAGAATCACTTGAGCCCAGGAGTTGGAGGTTGCTGTGAGCTGTGATGCCATAGCACTCTACCCAGGGTGACAGCTTGAGGCTCTTATCTCAAAAAAACAAAACAAAAACCTGTTAAGTACGACTTTATTCAGGACCATCTCAATATGTACAAGGACCACTGCAACAGGGTCCTACAGGGGAGAGATTAAGCTCAACTCCAAATACAGCATGGGAAAGTGGGAATTTATAGCCAAGGAGCAGGGTGAGGGTCAGTGGATGGAAAATCATGAAGAGGAAACAGCAGGGGTTAAAGGGATCTGCCTTAACTAAGGGAAGACAGGCCAGGCTGAGCAGAGGTCACCTGGGGGTGGAGGATGAGGAACCCACTCAGACATTGAGGATGATTGAATACCAAGAGTGGGGAAATTCTTGCCAAACTGACTTACCAGGGTTCTTCCGTTTGGAGACGGAGTCTCACTTACCAGGGTTCTTCTTTGGAGACGGAGTCTCATTTTGTTGCCCTCGGTAGAGTTCCATGGCGTCCCATTTCACGGCAACCTCCAACTCCTGGGCTTAGGTGATTCTCTTGCCTCGGCTTCCTGAGTAGCTGGACTACAGGTGCTTGCCAAAACGCCTGGCTATTTTTTGGTTGCAGTTTGGCTGGGGCCAAGTTCAAACCTGCCACCCGCTGGTATATGGGGCTGGTGCCTTACTCACCGAGCCACAGGTGCTGCCACAGGGTTCTTCCAAAAACTGCCTTTAAGGCAGTATAGAGACGGGTCTAGGAGAAGGTTCAGGAACATAACTAAGGTTTGGTCAAGCAAGACTCTTTTGTCAATTGCCAATTTTCCCACCATCTTCCCTCACATATTACCTTCTCTGCATGGCCAGCCATGAGCCCCTCACATGTCCAAGCCCCTCCCTTTCTTGTTCGTTTTCCACAGTGCTATATTCCCTCCAGAACGTATTGGGCTGATTCCCACTCCCCACTGCAGAGAGCGAGGTGTGGGCCTGTTTTCTTCAGGAGCCCATATGTCACCAGCCACACTGTCAAGGTGGGAAACGGAGGCCTGTTACTCTAAGTGGGCTGGTGTGTGTCACATTAGGAGGAAGGGCTGATCGCTGGGGACCTGTGCACAAGGGCTCTGCCACTGCAGAAACAGCACAGTTACAACAGCGATGCCTGCCGTGGGCCTGGCAGTAAAGTCGTTTGTTATGCAAACGTCGTCCTTACGTCCTGCCAGGCCTCCCAAAGGGATGACTTTGAGCTTCTAAGAGAAGGGCATGCTCCTTTTCTTGCCTTGACAGAAAGGTAAAGGCGAGAGACCCTTAAAGTGAAACTACTCGAAGTTCTTGCTCTGAAAAGGCCAAAGGAACAGAGCGCATCTCTCGGCAACAGGAACAGAAATCGGTGGGGAGAGAAGATTCCAATTCTAGAATTCTGAATCTACTGCCATTGGTAAGTCCAACTTCATTTTCAAGCCCTGATTCAGAGACAATTCCAGAGCAGAGAATTCTGAAGTGTTTCTTGGTAATCCAATCTGGAGTCACCCTCAGAAAAGATTTTCAAAATACTTATCTAAGGGAAGAGATTGGGAATGAGCCCAGGAGACATGAATGGGAAAGGAAAATATCTGCTCAGACCCCCATCTCTAGACGCCTCCGAAGTGTTTCAGTTACTATGCTGCATAGCAAATTGTCTCAAAACTTAGCAGCTTGAAACAACACTTTGATCATGCTCACGGATTCTGTGCATCAGGAATCCAGGAATCCAGACAGGGCCCTGCAAGGGGATGGCTTGTCTCTGCTCCATGCCGTCTGGACCTCAGCTAGGAGGACTCTATGGCCAGGTCCTAAGCTGGGCTGCTGGGAAGAGCACCCGCATGTGAACTGAGTGACACCTGGGCATCCTCCCAGCATGGCCGCCTTGAGGGGTGCTCAGACATCTTACTCAGCAGCTCAGGGACCCAGAAAGCAGGGATTTAGCAAACAAGGCAGACGCTGGAAGTGTTATGCCCAGGAGTCTGTCACAGACCACACCACCAAACAAGTAGAATTTATAGGAGTCCTTTTTTTTTTGAGACAGAGCCTCAAGCTGTCACCCTGGATAGAGTTAGAGTGCTGTGGCATCACAGCTCACAGTAACCTCCAATTCCTGGGCTCAAGCGAGTCTCTTGCCTCTGCCTCCCAAGTAGCTGGGACTACAGGCGCCCCACAACGCCCGGCTAGTTTTTGGTTGCAGCCATCATTGTTGCTTGGAGGCCCGGGCTGGATTCGAACCCGCCAGCTCAGGTGTGGCTGGCGTCTTAGCCCTGTAGAGCCACAGGCGCCGAGCCTAGGAGTCCTTTTTTTGAAGAGTTGGCCAGTCACTGTCTCAATGTCCCAACATGGGGTTTCTGTGAGCAGCTCCGAGTTGTCCATGGCTCTGGTTTTTAGAGGGAAAAACTTTTCTGGGGGGCAAGCAAGCATTATTACAAAAGTGAAAATAGCAGTTAAAGGGGTGGAGGGAATCACAAAGGTAGGGCAGTTAGTCATTTTACACAATGCGATTATCACCAGAGGGATTAGAGATTTCTCTTCCTTACAAAATAGGTACAAACCACAATGTCCTAGGGTGGAAATGCAGGAAGGGAACTTACAGGTAAGGGTCATAAAGGACATGATCATAAAAAGCTATAATCACTAGAGCCACAATCACAAGCAAATGCATTTACGGTTACACAATGGGAGGGCAAACAAGGGGAACTAGTTTTTTTTTTTTTTAGAGACAGAGTCTCACTTTATCGCCCTGGGTAGAGTGCCGTGGAGTCACATTGCTCACAGCAACCTCCAGCTCTTGGGCTTAAGCAATTCTCTTGCCTCAGCCTCCCTAGTAGCTGGGACTACAGGCGCCCGCTACAGCGCCCGGCTGTTTTTTTGTTTTGCAGTTCGGCCGAGGCCGGGCTTGAACCCGCCACCTTCGGTATATGGGGCTGGCGCCCTACTCGCTGAGCCACAGGAGCCGCCCAAGGGGAACTAGTTTTGAAGGTAAAAGGGAGTACATAGTAAAATGGAATCAAGCTTGTTCTTTTAACATTTCAATATCATATGAAGACCTTCTTAACAATCAGGAGGGTTGTTATCATGAGGGTAGTTAGTGACCTTTTACACAATACTAATAATTCTAACAGTTCTAACCAGGTACACTTAAAATACTATGCAATGCAGGGGGAAGGCAAATGGAACCACTTTTTATTTTATTTATTTATTTATTTATTTTATTATTTTTTTTGCTTTTACAGTTCAGTGAGGCTGGGTTTGAACCTGCCACCTTTGGTACATGGGGCCGGTGCCCTACTCGCTGAACCACAGGCGCCGCCCCCATTTTTTTTTTTTAATCAATAAAATGTAACAAAACAACAGAATGGAGTCAGACCTGCTTTGCCTCCCCACTGATTCTCAGGAATAAGACTTACAAGAAAATGGAGTTAGGCTTGCTTCTCTTTCACGCTAACAAAAGGACTTTTTTGTTGTTGTTGCAGTTTGGCTGGTGCCGGGTTCAACTTGCCACCCTTGGTATATGGGGCCGGTGCTCTATCACTGAGCCATAGCACTGCCCACAAAAGGACTTTTCAAATAGACCTAGGTGTGGAAGTCACTCCATGTTACTTCTGTCACACTGTTTGGATAACAGGTTGACCAAAAGTCCATCCATTAAAGCTCTAGGAGGTATAGACTTCCCCTCTTAAAGAATTTGTAGTCATCTAAGAGAGAAACAAATAGCTCTGAATCAAGTGAGCATGGCCGATTTAATGTATTTTTCCTTTTTTGAGACACTATGTCACCCTCAGTTGAGCGCTGTAGCATCACAGCTCACACCAACCTCAAACTCTAGGGCTTAACGCATTCTCTTGCCTCAGCCTCCCAAGTAGCTGGGACTACAGGCGCCCACCACAATGGCTATTTTTTTGTTGCAGTTGTCATTATTGTTTAGCAGGCCCAGGCCAGGCTTGAACCCGCCAGTCCCTGTGTATGTGGCTGGTGCTCACTGAGCTATGAGTGCTGAGCCTTAAGGTTTTTTTTTTTTTAACTAATTGTCTTAACTGATTTATGTTTAATCATAATTCAAAAAATGATTTTATTTTATAAATTGTGCTGAATCATACATAAAATTTTACATTTTAAAAATTTTTTTGTAGAAACAGAGTCTCACTTTATGGAGTGCCGTGGCGTCACACAACTCACAGCAACCTCCAACTCCTGGGCTTAGGCGATTCTCTTGCCTCAGCCTCCCGAGTAGCTGGGAATACAGGTGCCCGCCACAACGCCGGGCTACTTTTTCTGTTTTGCAGTTCGGCTGGGGCCAGGGTTTGAACCTGCCACCTTCGGTATGTGGGGCCAGCGCCCTACTCAATGAGCCACAGGCGCTGCCCCAAATTTTACATTTTTAACTGTATAATTCAGTAGCATTAAGCATAGTCACTGGAACACTGTAGATGCTAATAAATGCTGGGTTATCTCCCCTTGTGCAGAAAGAGGGTCTCATGATGCAGAGTTCAAAATACTTGAAGAAATACCACGTGTGTAACTGAGCTCACATTTGGCCGTGGACTGACTCAATTCTTAACTCCACTCTTCCACCTCGTGGTGGATTGGTAAAATGCACTTCTGGAGGTCGGGTGCAATTTCAAGGTCTTGCTGAAAGCAATTAAAGCCTAAGCCAGAATGATCACACTACGTTCCCACCCTGTCACCACCTACTTCATTGTTTCAAGTGCTTTCCCAGGGCCTTTCTCTTTGCCCCAGTCCGCCAGAAAGCATCTAGCAGAACAGACACAGCTGTGATGACGTGGGACAGGGACATTTGGGGTGTTCTTCTATGGGCATAGCCAGGAGGAAGGGAGAAGAGGGGAGGGGAGGGAAGAAGCCACATGGATCTGGATTGAAGGCGTGAGAACCTGGATCTTCTGGGGGCTGACATGTATGGGGGGGTGCTTCTTATTCCCTTGGGGGAGACGACCACCTTCCTCAGAAGCCTGGTGTGGAGGTTTGTCCTTGGGACTGCAGAGGCTCAGCGCATTCTCCAGTGATCCAATGGGCCCCAGGCTCCCACTGGAGGGGTGTGAGGGTTGGACACCTGTAAAGTGATGGGAAACTCTCTACCTTTAACAGACACAGACAAACCCTGGGGAGGGGCTGCAGCAGAACACCACCAGGTGCATTTGGGAGTCCCATCCAGGGTGCCTTCAGCTGGTAAGCCTAGGGCATTCTGGGGTGCCCACTGGGCAGCCTTTGGACCTGAGCCAGTAAGTCTCTGCTATTTATCTATTTGTCCCATTCTGCTCATGCAATGGGTGGTAAGAAGAACAGTGTGGGGACAATAGCACTATTAGCCATGGTTGGGGCCCAGAGACAGTGGTGCCTCCCCGCCCCTGCCCCCCCGCAGCACACGCACTCCAGGCTGGATTTGGTGCTCCTGCGTACACTGCATTCTCCCCGACTCAGACTACTACCGGAGGGCGTGAGAGTATGGGTGTAGGAGGACCTTGAGGAGGGATCTTTAAACCTGACACCCTGGTGCAGCCCAGGAAGGGGGTCTGCTCTGCCCACCTGCTCCCCCAGAGTCCAAAGCCCTTTCCAGGCAGCGTGGAAAGCACTTCCCTTCAGGGTGTCCTGTGAATGAAATTGACCCCCATTATTAAGCACAGGATTAACAAATGCTGTCATCCCTTGGGGCTTAAAAACCAGAGGAAGACTAGGCTTTCCTCAAACTTCTTTTTTCGTTGAGGCTTGGCGCTTGTAGCTCAAGCGGCTAGGGCACCAGCCACATACACTGGAGTTGGTGGGTTGAAATCCAGCCCGGGCCCGCCAAACAACAATGACAACTACAACCAAAAAACAGCTGGGTGTTGTGGCAGGCGCTTGTAGTCCCAGCTACCAGGAGGCTGAGGCAAGACAATCACTTAAGCCCAAGAGTTTGAGGTTGCTGTGAGCTGTGACGCCATGGCACTCTACCCAGGGTGACAGCTTGAGACTCTGTCTCAAAAAAAAACCCAAAAACAACAGAAAAATCTTCTTTTTTTTTTGAAATAGTCTCACTCTGTCATCCCATTTAGAGTGCTGTGGCATCACAGCTCTCAGCAACCTCAAACTCTTGGGCTCACGTGATCCTTTTGCCTCAGTTTTCTATTTGTAGTGGAGACAGGGTCTTGCTTTTGCTCAGGCTGGTCTCAAACTCCTGAGCTCAAGGAATTTGCCTGCCTCAGTCACCCACAATGCCAGAATTAAGCCCCCCAAACTTGCGTTGAACAATTTTAAACACACAGAAAAGCTGAAACAACGATTGTATGTTACTTAGATTCTATAATTCTTATTGTTTTGCCATAGATGGTTCCTTTCTACCTCTCTCCATAGATATAATAAAGATACAAACAGATACGTAGATGCTTACACACAGATGCACACACTTTTCTGTGTGGATGGAATGATTTGAAAGTTGCTGCTTGGTGCATTTTACCCTTTAAGTACGTCTTCTAAGAATAAGGATGTCCTCATGTCCTCCTATGTAACCACGGTGCCATTAGCATACCTCAGAAAGTTAACAATTCAATAATAGTTAATATTCAATATATATTCACATTTCATCATAATTCCCCAAATATCTTAGATAGCTGATTTTTTTGGCTCTAGGATCCAATCAAGAACACACACTACATTTGTGTGTATGTTATATTTATTTATTTATTTATTTTGAGGCAGAGTTTCACTATGTCACCCTTGGTAGAGTGCTGAGTGCTGTGACATCACAGCTCACAGCAACCTCAAACTCTTGGGCTTCAGCGATTCTCTTGCCTCAGCCTCCCAAGTAGCTGGGACTATAGGCGCCTGCCTCAATGCCTGGCTATGTTTTGGTTCTAGTTGTCATTGTTGTTTGGCAGGCCCAGGCTGGGTTCTGGCAGCTCCTACTGTATGTGGCTGGGGCCCTCGCTGCTGAGCTACAGGTGCCAAGCCTATGTTACAATTCTTTATCTTCAGGCCCTTTTATTATAGTTTAGAAGAATTGCCTAGTTTTTTTTTCTTTCTTTATGCCACTGACATTTCTGAGGCATCCAGGTAAGTTGTTTTGCATTTTCTCACTTTGAATTTGCCAGATCTTTTTCTTTCTTTTTTCTTTTCTTTTCTTTTCTTTTCTTTCCTTCCTTCCTTCCTTCCTTCCTTCCTTCCATTCTTTTTTTTTTGAGACAGTCTCATTTTGTCACCCTCAGTAGAGTGCCATGGCGTCACAGCTTACAAGCTTACAGCAACCTCAAACTCTTGGGCTCAAGAGTTTCTTGCTTCAGCCTCCCAAGTAGCTGGGACTACAGGCATCCACCACAACGTCCAGCTATTTTTTGTTGCAATTGTCATTGTTGTTTGGCAGGCCCCAGTATGGAGCCATTTTTGGTGCATGTGGCTGGCACCATAACCACTGTGCTATGGGTGATAAGCCAGCCGGATCTTTTTCTCTTCTTTTCTTTTTTGGAGACAGAGTCTCACTTTGTCACTTCAGTAGAGTGCTGTAGCGTCATAGCTCACAGCAACCTCAGACTCCTGGGCTCAAGTGATTCTCTTGCCTCAGCCTCCCAAGTAGCTGGGACTACAGGTGCCTGTCACAACACGTGGCTATTTTTAGAGATGGAGTCTTGCTCTGGCTCAGGCTCTGAACTCAGGCGATCCACCCACCTCCGCCTCCCAGAGTACTAGGATTACAGGTGTGAGCCACCGTGCCCGGCCTGCTTGACCTTTATTAATGTTTGTGTGTGAACATAATGTAAGTAATATGGGGTCTTCCTTGGTGCTTCAGAAGTCTTGTGATGCCAGTTTGTCCTGGTAGCAGCGATAACTCAGTGTGACCCCTCAGGTAGGGTGATGACTGTCAGATCAATGCATCATCATTCATTACCATTATTATTATTGTTATATATATATATATATATATATTTTTTTTTTTTGTAGAGACAGAGTCTCACTTTATTGCCCTTGGTAGAGTGCCGTGGTGTCACACAGCTCACAGCAACCTCCAACTCCTGGGCTTAGGCGATTCTCTTGCCTCAGCCTCCCGAGCAGCTGGGACTACAGGCACCCGCCACAACACTTGGCTATTTTTCTATTTTGCAGTTCGACCGAGGTTGGGTTTGAACCTGCCACCTTCGGTATATGGGGCTGGCGCCCTACTCGACGAGCCACAGGCGCTGCCCTATATATATATATTTTTTTGAGACAGAGTCTCACTGTGTTGCCCTGGATAGAGTGCTATGGCGTCACAGCTCACAGCAACCTCAAATTCTTGGGCTCAAGAGCTCCTCTTGCCTCAGCCTCCCAAGTCCCTGGGACTATAGGCACCCACCACAACACCCAGCCAGTTTTTCTATTTTTAGTAGAGATAGGATCTCACTTTCTTTTTTTTTTTGTAGAGACAGAGTCTTACTCTATCCCCCTTGGTAGAGTGCCGTGGCATCACACAGCTCAGAGCAACCTCTAACTCCTGGGCTTAGGAGATTCTCTTGCCTCAGACTCCCAAGTAGCTGGGACTACAGGCACCCGCCACAACACCTGGCTATTTTTCTGTTTTGCAGTTTGGCCGAGGCTGGGTTTGAACCCGCCACCTTCGGTATATGGGGCCGGCGCCCTACTCGTTGAGCCACAGGCGCCGCCCTAGGGTCTCACTCTTGCTTGGCTGGTATCAAACTCCTGAGCTCAAGCTATCTACCTGCCTCAGCCTCCCAGAGTGCTAGGATCATAGACATGAGACACCACGCCCAGCCTTACCATCATTGCTCTTTCTGATGCCCTCATGACCTCAAATTTGGCCAATGGGAACCTTTCATATGACCCCCATTGTCCTTTTGCTTGGCTCTTATTAGTCTTTAATAATTCCCTTGTTTCTGTCAGAAGGTATCTAAGATTCACTTTGTCCCTCCAGCCCAGACCTGGAATCAGCTACTTCTTCAAGGAGGCCTGGCTCTTAGAGTGGAGAAGGGTTTGTAAAAGTCCAAGATCAGGACACTAGCTGTGCTTCTCACAGAGCTGGGCAATGGGCATATTTACTTAACTTGTGCATGAATATTGAGGCCATAAAGAAGGTGGTAACTCACAGGCACAGGCACAGTCCCAGGAATTTCTTGAGTGTCAGATACCAGGGCCTGACAAGGTCTAGATTTGATGGAAGAATCAAATCTGAGAGGTCCTTTGGGACTTTTCCTGATCTCAAAGTGAATGACCTGGATGTATGGCAGGATGCCTAAGTGGTTAGCTTTTGAGCAGGGCTGGGAGAAAGACATTGAGATGCAGTGAGGCTGAGAGCTTGGTGCAGAGGCAAATGTTGCCTTGTATGGACCGAGCACCCTCTCAGGGGGTAGGTGGTACACGATCATGCAATCACACTGTCAGTGCTGAAGCTAATAGTGGGCTCTTGGGAAGCTGAGGGCCCACCCAAGGAGGAGGCAGCCAGCCTCTAGGAGGGACAAGCTTGTGCCACCTTCTGGAATCCCTGCAGCCAGGGCCCTCCATGAAGAGAAGGCAAAACAAACCCATGTAGTAACGGCAGCTTCATGGAGCCTGAGGCAGGGTGGGGACCGAGGATTCCCCACGGAGGGAAGTGGGTCCTAGTCCCTTACCAAGTGGGGCTCCACCTTGATCTGTTACAGGTGGAAGGGCCAGGAGAGAGGAGGACATTTGCAATGAGCAGTGCACCTTACATGTTGTTTCATATGTTTCATAAAACAAAGAGCTTTGTTTTATGGCAGTGCTGTTTCATTGTGGGGATGTGCAAAACATTATCCAATTTTATCCAACTAGGGCTCTGTGGATGGCTACTTAGGCTGCTCTCACTGTCACAAACTGCTCTGATGAATTTTCTTGTGCACGGGTTTTTGTGCGCTCATAAGAGTTCATCTTGGGATGAATTCCTAGAAGTTGATTTGCTGATTCAAAAGGCATTAGAGATTTTTTTCATTTCATTTAATTCTTAAAGTTGTCTTCCATAGACACCCAATACTACTACTGGCAACATATGAATGTGGTTGGTTTGGAGGTTCCAGTGAACTAAGTGCATTGGGGACTCTGCCCACATGCTTGCTGTGTTCCATGCTGGCTGATTATGTTGGGACAATGCAAACATTGCAATATATATATATTTTTTGAGACAGAGCCTCAAGCTGTCACCCTGGGTAGAGTGCCGTGGCATCACAGCTCACAGCAATCTCCAATTCCTGGGCTCAAGCGAGTCTCTTGCCTCCGCCTCCCAAGTAGCTAGGACTACAGGTGCCCGCCACAACACCTGGCCATTTTTTGGTTGCAGTCAACACCTGGCCATTTTTTGGTTGCAGCCGTCATTGTTGTTTGGCAGACCCGGGCTGGAGTCGAACCCGCCAGCTCAGGTGTATGTGGTTGGTGCTTTAGCCTGTTGAGCCACAGGTGCCCAGCCACATTGCAACATTTTAATCATGTGTTTTGAAATAAAGATAAGTTATACTTGGAGAGGTGTGAAATTAATGAGACAGCATTGATGTGAACCAAGAAAACCTATAAATCATCCCCTTCCCCCCTTCTCTGTTGGTTACAGACTCCTGAGGGCAAAAACGCTTAAATAGCCAGACCACTACCAGGTGAACCACATGGAACTACCAATATTCAACCGTTTTTGTTTGTTTGTTTGTTTTTGTTTTTGAGACAGAGCCTCAAGCTGTCACCCTGGGTAGAGTGCCGTGGCATCACAGCTCACAGCAACCTCCAACTCCTAGGCTCCAGCGAGTCTCCTGCCTCTGCCTCCCAAGTAGCTGGGACTGCAGGCGCCCGCCACAACGCCCAGCCAGTTTTTTTGGTTGCAGCTGTCATTATTGTTTGGTAGGCCCCGGGCTGGATTCGAACCCTTCAGCTCAGGTGTGTGTGGCTGGCCCCTTAGCCGCTTGAGCCATAGGCGCCGAGCCTTCAACTGGTTTTGATCTGTAAAGGCAACAATTTCATACGGTCCCAAGCCACTTGTGCAATAGCCTTGCCAAATTTGGTGGTAAGGACATTTCACTGGTGTGGGTTCCTTTGTTGTTGATGTTTGTTTGGAGACAGGTTCTCACCCTGTTGCCAGGGCTATAGTACAGTGGTGTCATCATAGCTCACAGCAACCTCACATTCCTGGGCTCATGTAATTCTTTTGCCTCAGCCTTCCAAGCATCCAAGACTACAGGCATGTACTACCACAAGGAGCTAATTGTTTCTATTTTTGGTAGAGATGGGGGTCTTGGCTCAGCACCTATAGCTCAGGGCACCGGCCACATACACCAGGGCTGGCAGGTTCGAACCCATCCTGGGCTTGCTAAACAACAATGACAACTGCAACAACAACAACAAAAATAGCTGGGCATTGTGGTGGGCACCTGTTGTCCCAGCTACTTGGGAGGCTGAGGCAAGAGAATTGCTTAAGCCCAAGAGTTTGAGGTTGCTGTGACCTGTGACATGACGGCACTCTATGGAGGTTGACATAATGACACTCTGTCTCCAAAAAAAAGAAGGTGGCACCTGTAGCTCAGTGGGCAGGGTGCTGGCCACATATACCCAGGCTGATGGGTTCAAACCTGGCCTGGGCCAGCTAAACAATGACAACTGGGCATTGTGGTGGGAACCTGTATCTACTGGGGAGGCTGAGGCAAAGAGAATCACTTAAGCCCAAGAGTTTGAGGTTGCTGTGAGCTGTGACGCCACAGCACTCTACTGAGGGTGACATACATAGTGAGACTCTGCCTCAAAAAAAAAAAAAAAAAAAAAAAGACTTGCCTAGAGATGGGGGGGGTCTCACTTTTGTGCAGGCTGGTCTCTCCTAGGCTCAAGTGATCCTCCTGCCTCAGCCTCCCAGAGCACTAGGATTGCAGGCATGAACCACTGCTTCCTGCCTAGTGGTCTTATAGATGAGGTCAAAGTAAGACAAAGCTTGAAGGTAATGAACATCAGAAATGTCAAATCCCTAAAGAAGATAGGTGCACAGCTTATAGGCACATGAAAAAATGCCCACCATCCTTAATCATCAGAGAAATGCAAATCAAAACTACTTTGAGATATTATCTAACTCCAGTAAGATTAGCCCACATAACAAAATCCCAAAACCAGAGGTGTTGGCATGGATGTGGAGAAAAGGGAACTCTTCTTCACTGCTGGTGGGAATGCACAATAATGTGTTCCTTTTGGAAGGATGTTTGGAGAATACTTAGAGATCTAAAAATTGACCTGCCATTTGATCCTATAATTCCTTTACTAGGTATATACCCAGAAGTCCAAAAATCACATTATAACAAAGATATCTGTACCAGAATGTTCATTGCAGCCCAATTCATAATTGCTAAGTCATGAAAGAAACCCACGTGTCCATCGATTCATGAATGGATTAATAAATTGTGGTACATGTATACCATGGAATATTATGCAGCCTTAAATAAAGATGGAGACTTTACCTCTTTCATATTTACATGGATGGTGCTGGAACATGTTCTTGTTAGCAAAGTATCTCAAGAATGGAAGAAAAAGTATCCAACGTACTCAGCCCTACTATGAAGCTAATTTATAGCTTTCATATGAAGGGTATAACCCAACTATAGCCAAAAATATGGGGAAAGGGACAAGGGAGGGGAGGGGAGGAGTGAGGTGGGGGTGGAGGGAGGGTAATTAGTGGGGCCACAACTACAGTGCATTTTAGAAGGGTAGAGGTGAACCTTACTAAACGCAGAATACAAATGTCTTCATATAATAACTGAGAAAATGCCAGGAAGGCTATGTTAATCAGTTTGATGAAAATAGTTCAGATTGTATATGAAACCAGCACATTGTACCCCTTGATTTCACTATTGCACACAGCTATAATTTAATAATAAAGACAATAAATAAATAAATAAATAATAACAAAAAAGAAGCAAAAGCCAGCTTCTTCTAACATTAGCAGCAGGAGAAGATTTGGACTTCCAAGACATGAATTTTTAAAGTTGTTTCTCTGTTCTCCTGTTGTTCACCCTTCTTGGGATTAAAGAAGCATTGTGAAGACTTCAATGGATTCCTTCAATTTCCTAATTCTGTGGAGTAGCAGAATTCTACTGATTCTCTGTAGCAATGAGCCTGAAGGCTAGTGATACCACCCCTGGAACTCAGTCCACCATCTTTCCAACATTTTTTAAGCACCCAATTTCATGTGTTGAATTACTTTCTGCTTGAAATAACTAGTGTGCTTCCTGTTTTCCAGATCAAATACTCACTAATATTAATTTAAACCCCTCCTTTCTTTTTTTTGAGGCAGAGTCTCACTATGTCATATATGGTAGAGTACTGTGGTGTCACAGCTCACAGCAACCTCAAATTCCTAAGTGATTCTTTTGCCTTAGTAGCTAAGACAACAGGCACCCGCCTCAACACCTGGCTATTTTTTATTGGAGTTGTTTAGTTGGCCCAGGACGGGTTCAAACCTGCCACCCTTGGTGTACGTGGCTGGTGCCATAACCTCTGTGCTATGGGTGCCAAGCCAAGCCGCCCATTTTTTAAACCAAAAAGAAGTTAAATAAGACAGAATATATTTTAGAAATAGTTGTTGAAAACAAATTTTAAGTCAAAATTTTCAATTTCATTTTGTACTTTCTTGTTGATGAACCCTTAACCATAATTCATGAAGTGAATGGAACAACTTAAAGGATTATGGGCAAGGGATCATAAATAAAAAGCCACAAAATAACAGGCAGGGTTTGATGCTATTAATGTGACCAATATTATGAAAAGTAAATGATGAAAGTAGCAAAGAAGAGATTAAAATATTTAGTGTTTGTGTTTAGAAATCATCAATTGTGTCAAAACTTTCTAGTTCTATAATGACCTGGGAAATAAAAAAGTGAGTCCCAGCAAAATCTATTTTTTATCCAATATGGAGTTCCAATAGTTATATAATGACCGGACACAACCACCATCTCTAATATATGAGTTTCTCCTTTTTTTTCTACTAGATTTTAATAAATACTATGAGTTTGTACACTGACTTCTTAGGCACCAAGTTCTTTATTTTCCTATGTGAAAATAACTCATTAACCTTCAATGTGTTCCAGACATGCTAGATAGAATGTAGTGGCATTAAAATAATTTGAAAATACTTTAGGAACATTTCACTGAGCATAATGTTCTTTACTTTTCATTCTAGGTGTTTTCAAATCATCAGGAAGGAGGTGAAAAGTTATTCTGGGATAATATTTCTTTTGTCTAACATTACGTTTTAATTTAATAATCTAATTTTGGGGCAGTGCTTGTGGCTCAGTGGCTAGGGTTCTGGCCCCATATACCAAGGGTAGCAGGTTCGAATTGGCCCCGGTCAAACTGTAACAAGAACAACAAAAATATCTAATTTTGTTATTAAGGTTCTCTGGGGTATGATTATACAGTGAATCACAGTTATAATTTATAGCAAATTGGAATATTTCTTACTGTATAACTAACTCTACCTAGAATCTTTAGACCTTTATTGTACTGATGCATATACTCTTATTTAATTGACCATTGCTATATCCATACTATTTTTATTTATTTATTTATTTATTTATTTATTTATTTATTTTGAGACAGAGTCTCACTACGTCACTCTAGGTAGAGTGCTGAGATGTCACAGCTCACAGCCAACTCAAACTCTTGGTCTTAAGCAATTCTCATACCTCAGCTTCCCCATTAGCTGGGACTACAGGTGCCCACAACAACACCCAGCTATTTTTGTTGCAGTTTGGTCAGGGCTGGGTTCGAACCTGCCACCCTCAGTATATGGGGCCAGTGCCCTACTCATTGAGCCACAGGTGCCGCCTAAGCTAGCTTTTTCAACTATGAAATGACTACGTGAATCAGATATGTCTGGCTGTGAAACCTCACCTTTCAAAAGTTCCATAGATGATTCTTATACATACTAATGCTTGAAAACCTTTGCTCAAGACTCACACATTCAGCTACTCATATGCCATTTCTAAGTGTCTTATTTGCGAAAATAGCTTACAATCAATAAAATATAGAACTTAAAGGATTAAAAATGAAATCTAGCTAATGGATATAGCTGGAGCTATCGCAACTGAAGCAGGTTTGAGGATATCCAACGTTTTTGTTTTTTCTTCGCTGCACATTGGAGGAAGAAGAGTTATCTTGGGCCAAACATTAAATACACAAACACTAACAAAAGTTGATGAGAAAAAAAAGTCTTTGCATCATGCATTCTATGCACACTTTTCCCACCACATATAAGCAAAAAGAGTTCTCAAATAGTTTGCATGTTACCCAAGAGCTGCAGGTTAGACAACCTTAATAGAGGGTCACAGAAAAGATGAATATTTTCTTTTTTCAAACCATAATTTCATGATTCAGAAGCATTTCTAGTCCTTTATTCCTCTTTTTCCTTCTAATTTCTTACTCCAATCATTTGTAGTAAGGATATTGCTTTGACTATGTGTAAGTGACCCTAAAGTACATCTTTATGAAATGATAATGCAGTTTTTTTCTTAAAACCAGACTTTCTTTAGCTTCAGTTTTTCCCATATACAATCAGAAAAATCATCATTCACTGACTTTATGAAGTACATATCTTCTGAATCAGTTAGAATTTTTTCCATTATAACAAACAGAAAATTCATATTCTTTAAACAAAATATTTAGTGGCTCATGCAACTGAATGTCCAAAAGTAGGATGAGCTACAGATGAGATTTGGTCAATGATTCTCCCTGCTCTGCCCCTTTTAGGGTGCTACTTTTATGAGCAGGCTGGTTTATGTCCAGGAGGTGAAATGGCTACTATAACTCCAGGCTTCACAATGCATATCATGTTTTTCAGACAACAAACAAAACAGAAGAAAAACAATCTTCTGACACTGTGATTGAGCCAGCTTAAGTTGCATGTCTAAGAATTCTGGGCATAGGATAAAAAAATTCTGATTGGCTTAAAATGAAAATAGGATCTGTTTTACTAAAAACAGAAAGAGTTCATGGAAGGCATGGGGGAGTTCTGATCCACAAATCCAGATTCTGAGTCCTGTTTTACTGACTCAAATTGTGTGTCTCTGTATTTTCTACTAATATATTCAACTATACTCTTGTGCTGTCAACTTCACATAGGATTCTATTCATTTAAGTTTTTCTCCTTTTTCTATCACTACCCAGATCCTTGCTTGATCTACAATGAGAACCTTCTAGATGCTTTACTAGGATCTGCCTTCTGTTGTAATGACCTGTCTCAAGAACAAAAAATCCTCCTACACTCAACAGAGAACTTAAAGTAACAATATCAACTTTTGTTTTTAGGAATATTAATTTTTGGATCCTTTCTGCAATAGCAATGACCAAAAAATTTTTTAAAAGAAAAATATTTTTAATGCAAAGTAATCACGTTCACTATTTATTTTTTGCAGGTTTTGGCTAGGGCTGAGTTTGAACCCGCCACCTCCAGCATATGGGGCTGGCACCCTATTCTTTTGAGTCACAGGCACCACCCTACATTTACTATTTATTATGGTCACCTTAAAAAAATGACACAAAGGGGCAGTGTACGTGGCTCATTGAGTAGGGCGCTGGCCCCATATACCGAAGGTGGCGGGTTCAAACCTGCCTCAGACAAACTGCAAAATAGAAAAGTAGCCAGGCGTTGTGGCCAGCAACCGTAGTCCCAGCTACTCGGTAGGCTGAGGCAAGGGAATTGCCTAAGCCCAGGAGACAGAGGTTGCTATGAGCTGTGTGATGCCACAGTACTCTACCGAGGGCGATAAAGAGAAACTCTGTTTCAATAAAAAATAAAGGATAACTTTTATTAGAGTACTTTGTAAAATTATTGCCCTTTCTATATATATATATATATATATATATATATATATATATATATATATATATTTATAAATAAAATGTATTTACTTAGTTTTAGCTATATGCGTGTGTGTATATATATATATATACACATATATAATGATCAGATTAGTGCAAATAAGATAATATACATCTATACTCTTAAACTGCAATATTAGAAGCTATTTTAAAACTAGGCCAATTTATTTTAAAGTGTCTAAAAAGTGATTATAGTATAGACAATAATGTAATCTAACGTACATTCAACACTGTGGTTTAGGGATATAGAATGACTAATTTATATCATACAAGGAGCCTGAAAGAATAATTAGTAAGATTGAAAATAAACAAGAAGGGTAAGTAAACAAGAGCATTGTCATACAGACATTTATGAACTACTAAGCATAATCATAGCTAAAGAAATAGCTTTCTGTGTGCTAGAGATAACCACTCTGAACTTGGATATATAATACTTTCAATGAAAAATAAAAGAATACTTATATTACAAACAGAATGAAATGCAATATCTATGCACATATGATATGAAAAGCAAAAGAACAATAATACCCATTAAAAACTGGCTTATGATTAATCAAAAAAGATGATGCCTTTTTCCTTACAAGGATATATATTTCAGAAACATATTTTAAAAAATGGGGTTTTCATTGTAAAATTTCCTCAAATGTCACTCATGGATATACTTCAGAGGATAAAGCTGAAGGTTCCCATTGAACATAATCAAATTATTGAAGTTTATAGGCTGTCGTGATGTCATGCACCAAACACACAATGACTTTAATCAGAATCATCATAATCCAAACCATAGCAGGATGGCCCTCATTCTTTTTCTCTCTTGATGCTACATTTAATGACTATAGAAGACAATAATAATCACACTTTTATTTAGCTATATAATATGGACACTTTATAAAAGTATTCTACTTTTGAAATTAATTTGCATAATTATTATAATCTCTATATAAAAATGTACGAATAAGATGAGCAGATCTAAAATTTAACAATCATAATAAATTTACATTATTTTTACTTTTTAATAAGCAATAAGCTATTTCTAGACAGTAAAATAGACATATATTCATGGCATTTCTTAATTAAAACTTTTACCACCAAAATAATTCTGAATAATATATAGTAAATTTGGGCAGCACTGTGGCTCAGTGAGTAGGGTGCCAGCCCCATATACCAAGGGTGGCGGGTTTGAACCCAACCCCAGCCAAACTGCAGCAACAACAAAAAATAGCCGAATGTTATGGCAGGCGCCTATAGTCCCAACTACTGGGGAGGCTGAAGCAAGAGAATCGCCTAAGCCCAGGAGCTGGAGGTTGCTGTGAGCTGTGATACCACCGCACTCTACTGAGGATGGCAAAGTGAGACTCTGTCTCTAAAAGAAAAAAAAAAGTATATATATACATATATATATATATACACAGTAAAGTTATCTTTACTTAATGAGAATTTAACAAAGTAAACAATGACAAAACATAACCCACTTTTCAGAAATGGGATTCTTATTCAACTTCACAAAAAGTACATAATAATCATTCCCAATCATCTCTTACTCACCCCACACAAATGATAATACATTAAGAGGTAGTTACCTTATTGACTAGAAGCCAGAAAAAAAATTGCCATTTTTCATGTACAAATGATGTCTGCTTTGGGCAAAATGTTGCTCATTGTCACAAATTAAATTTTTGAATTGATAAAGGTAACTATGTTTTAGTAGTACAGCTTTACTATGTATATTTAACCAAATACCTGAGTATTTTTAGGATACCTTTAGTTTGCTGCATCTTTAAAAATTCCATTACTTTAGAAACTGAACATTAACCTGACATAAGGCAGAATATCTAGAAGAAATTGTGATGTGAGAATTAAAAATGGCTAGCTTAAATCAAGAGGTTCTTTTAAACTTAATCACTGTTGAATGACATGTTTGGAATACTTTCTAGAAAACAGATTATATTAGTGATACAGAACTATCATCATCATCATCATAGCTAACATTAATTGTATGCTTATATATATAAGTAGTATGCCAAGGGTTTTGTTATTATTTCTTTGTTATTTTGTTATTTCCTTTTATCCTTACAATCATCTTATGATCTAAGTTATTATTTTTTTTGAGACAGAGTCTCACTATGTTGTCCTCAGTAGAGTCCTGTGGCATCGCAGCTCACAGCAACCTAAAACTCTTGGGGCTTAAGCAATTCTCTTGCCTCGACCTCCCAGGTAGCCAGAACTACAGGCACCTGCCACAAAGCCTGGCTATTTTTTTATTGTTATTGTAATTGTCATTGTTGCTTTAGCTAGCCTGGGTCAGGTTCAAATCTTCCAGCCCTGGTGTATGTGGCCAGCACTCTAGCTGCAGAGCTACAGGCGCCAAGCCTAAGTTATCATTGTCATTACTATTACATTTTATTTAGATCAGGAAACAAACCAGGAAAGAAAATGATTAAGTAACTTCTTTATAGTCATATAATAAATGTGGAAGTCTGAATTTAAATCCAGGAAATCTGGTTTCAAGGCATGATATTTTAATCACTACCCTACAGTTGCTTACTGTCAAGGATCCTACAATGTAAATGGAGAAACAATATATGTACACATGACTTTGCTTGAACCAAATGCTTTGAAGTTAAGGTTTACTTTTCTGTCCTATAACATATTCAATTTCAAGCATAGTTGTTGATACCTAGACAATCTATCTCAAGTCTGTCTGCTTTTCTACACCTCCTCTGCCATCACTCTGACCAGGTGATCTCTGCCGGGTCTACTGCCACAGTCTTATAACTAGTTTTCCAGTTTCTGCCTGTGTTTTTTAACTCAAAAGCCAACATAGTATCTCCTATAATGGGAAAACACTAGAGTTATTTCAACTAAAATCAAGAATGCAATAGTGCCCACTAAATGTTCTACTCAAATTTATCAATTCAAAATTAAAATTAACTCAAACAAAACAATTCAGTAAGGTAGCAAAGATATAAGAGCATCATACAGAAATCAAGAGGTTTTACAAACATAGGTAATAATAGCTAGAAAATGTAATGGTAGAGAAATTCCCACTTAAAAGGAAAACAAGGAGGGGAGGAGCCAAGATGGTGATCTGTAGCCAGCTTTCCGCAGCGGCTCCTGTCCAGAAGGAGAATTAAAGGACATAAATTTAGCAAAAAAGCTGATGGTTTGGATCTGAGCCAAAAGAGAAGGTCAAAGAATGTACATCAACCCTGCTGGGGCAACCTGTGGCCCCAAGGACACAAACAAAAGGTACAGAACACATCGCCAAGTGGACAGGAGTCCCCTCCCCCATGAGAATGGCTCACAGTATACTCCATACCTCCATACAAATAAGCAAGCAGAGTTCAGATGTCTTTCCACTCTACCCCACAGGAGAGACCCTCTAAAAATTGGATCTCCTTCCTCTACTAGGGTGCCATGGCACTCTCCTGCCACTCTCCATAAAACTGTGTAAAACTGTATATATTCTCTACCTGCAAGGTTGAACTCCCAGCATTCCCCTCCACCCTCACCCCGAGATCTGGAGGCCTGTCCTCCATGGAGTCCAGATTCTTGGACATTTTCTCGAGGGTTGTGGACAGGGCATGGCTGTTACTGATCTGTGCTGATTTTCTGGCTCGGATGCGGGGGGAGGAAAGTGAATCGAGAGAAGGCTGCACTGGAGAGGCGGTCCGCTGAGACACAGAGTGGCAGCTGCAGCAGCAGGAACAATGACAGTGTGGCTCGCACCCCTGGGGATGTTTTGAGGAGACACTCCCAGTCTTTCTGGGTGTCCAGGGGAAGCCAATGGCAGACGAGACCTACAATGGAGGCTCAGGCCCTGGGAGTGAAGAGTATGCCTGAGGTAGTACTGGCTGGGGTGGAGAGCAGGGATTAGAATACACAAACAGAGATAGCTGAATCCCAGGGCAGAGACTGCTTTACTCAGCTTCAGACGCACCTGGCCCTCAGGGGATGAAAGCTGAGACAAAGGGCTGGAAGTCACAGACTGGGTCAGCCCCATTTGTTGCCCAACATCTAATCCATAGGGGAAAATAGCTGGGACAGAAACAAATTCTGCAAACTTGTTCTGTTCTATCAGAAACAGCAATCAGGGACAGGGTTGGAACTGAGCGAATCACCCCAGCCCCTATCAAGCACCCAACTTGTCAGGCCTTACCTCCCCCAGCCAAATAGTGACAGGGAGTGGCAGAGAGTGGTGGCCTGGCTGAGGAGACCTCACTGAGACCCAGGCAGGTGCAAACTTCTGGGGCATCTGCTCATTGGAGGGAACTGGATCATGGCCCTGCGAGGTTGTCAGTGACTGGGTGTGACAGAGGGGCAAGGTGGGGAAGGAGGCATCAACCTTCTCAGACTAATCTACTTGCTGGGGGGTGGACCTCCTAAGGTCACAGAGCACCAGAGCAAGTTATACTAGAGCTTGCCCACAGACCCCTGTTATCTAGTTGCCAGAGACTTTTCAACTCTTCCATCTGAGGCTGGTGCTGGCTGGGACAATTGATTGGGACCTCTTCAACTGGGCCAATCACCCAAGGGCTTTCCAAAGTGGTACCATGGTTTTGTGGTAGTGGGAAGGTTTGATTTTCCTTTTCCAACTGTTCCCTGTAGGGGGTGTGGTGAGTTAACTGCTGGTATTTCTCCACAGCTCAAACTTCAACCCAGACTAACTGATTCTCTAGGGTAAGACAGAGACCAGCTGAAAATAAGACAGAGCCACTTAACCCCACCACACCAAGAAGGTCCCCAGTTTCTCAGACAGTAGCACTGTATGGGTCCTTGGCAAAACTCTATGGGAAAAGGTACAGACACCAGTCCCAGCTTTCAGGCAAAGGACTGGTCAATCATTACTCCTACAATCCCCAACCCACTTATCCTTATCTACTCATCCAGCCAAACAGTGTAAAATATTCATGGTGTGGAATCAGCAGAAAAGATCTGGAAACATGAACAACCAGAGTAGAACAACCCACCCAAGGAATAATTTGGCAGACACAAATGACGATCCTATGCATAAACAGATGGCTGAGATGTCAGAAATTGAATTCAGAATTTGGATTGCCAACAAGATCAATAAAATAGAGGAAAAGTTGGAATTAGAAATTCAGGGAGCATTTCAAAAATTGTCTCAAGAAGTCAAGGTATTCAAAGACCAAATGACCAAAGATTTTGACACATTGAGACAAGAAGTTACAGCCCTCAAAGAGCTGAGAAACACAGTAGAATCATTCAGCAACAGAATGGAACAAGCAAAAGAAATGATTTCTGACATTGAAGACAAAGCTTTTGTATGCTCCCAACCTTACAAAGAGGAAGAGAAATGGAAGGCAAAAATGGAACATTCTCTCAGACAGCTCTGGGATAACTTGAAGAAAACTAGTATTCACCTTATAGGGATACCTGAAAATGATGAAGTAGCGTCACAAGGCACAGAGTCTCTTCTTTATGAGATTGTGAAAGAGAATGTTCCCGACATGCCAATAGATCCTGAAATTCAGATAGCAGACAATTTCAGAACCCCATCATGACTCAGCCCAAGTAAGACATCCCCCAGTCATATCATAATAAACTTCACTAAAGTTAATATTAAGGAGAAATTTCTGAAAGCAGCCAGGTGTAAGAAATCCATAACCTACAAGGAGAAGAATATTAGAATAACTGCAGATCTCTCTGATCAAATCTTTCAAGCTAGAAGAGAATGGTCATCGACTTTTAATCTCTTAACACAAAATAACACAGGATCCTGTACCCACTTAAACTGAGTTTCATTGATGATGGAGAAATTAAATACTTTAATGACATTCACAAGTAGAAGAAATTTGCTATAACTAAACCAGCTCTCCATGATATTCTCAGCCCTATCCTCCATAATGACCAGCGTAATCATCCACCACAAAAGTAAACTCACCCAGAACTTTTTATCAAATTTCAACTTCCACAGTGATGAAAGGATTAAAAATGTCCACTGAACTTTCTAAAGATTTATCATTATTTCCAATTAATGTGAACGGTTTAAATTGCCCTCTACAGAAGCATAGGTTGGCTGAATGGATACAAAAACTGAGGCCAGATATCTGTTGAATATAAGAACCTCATTTTACCTTAAAAGATAAATATAGACTCAAGGTGAAAAAATAGTCATCCATAGTCCAGGCAAATGGGAAACAGAAAAAAGAAGGTGTTGAAATTTTATTCGCAGATACAATAGGCTTTAAACCAACCAAAATAAGGAAGGATAAGGATGGACATTTCATATTTGTTAAAGGTAAACTCAATATGATGAGATTTCAATTATTAACATTTACGCATCCAACCAGAATGCACCTCAATTTATAAGTAAAACTCTAATAAACATGAGTAACTTGATTTCCTCCAGCTCCATATTAGTCAGAGAATTTAATACTCCTTTAGCACTGTTGGAAAGGTCCTCCAGTAAGAAGCTAAGTAAAGAAATTTAGATTTTGTAAATTTCTTAAGAAATTCTAAAGAATTTTAAATTTAAACTTAACCATTCTACATCTGAATTTCACAGACATCTACAGAACATTTCATCCTAATAAAATTGAACACACATTCCTCTCATCAGCCCATGAAACATACTCCAAAATTGATCACATCTTAGGTCACAAGTCTAACCTCAGCAAATTTAAAAGAATAGAAATTATATCTTGCATCTTCTCAGACCATCATGGAATAAAAGTTGAACTCAACAATAACAGGAAACTGCATACTCATACAAAAACAAGGAAGCTAAATAACCTTATGCTGAAAGATAGATGGGTCATACACAAGATTAAGCAGGAAATCACCAAATTTTTGGAACAAAATGACAATGAATACATGAATTATCATAACCTCTGGGACACTGCAAAGGCAGTCCTAAGAGGGAAATTTATAGCATGGCAAGCCTTCCTCAAGAGAATGGAAAGAGAGGAAATTAACAATTTAATGGGACATCTTAAGCAACTAGAAAAGGAAGAACATTTCATCCCAAACCCAGCAGAAGAAAAGAAATAACCAAAATCAGGACAGAATTAAATGAAATTGAAAATAAAAGAATTATACAACAGATCAATAAATCAAAGGTTGGTTCTTTGAAAAAATCAATAAAATAGATAAACCTTTAAGATTGTATACGAAACCAGCACCTTGTACCCCATGATTGCATTAATATACAGTTATTATTTAATAAAAAAAATAAAAAATAAAGACTTGTGGCAATTTCAAATAGAATATTTATACTGCTAAAGACCTTTGCATCCTACTTCTTTCACTTATTCTCCTTCACAAGAGGAATCCACTTCCAACTCTCTTTGGAAGTGCTCTAAACTTTCTCTTTGTTCTTCCTAAATAAAATCTTTGTTACCCTGAAATTTTTACAGGTTACTTTTGCTTTGTATTCAAACTGCCCATGCTGTGCTGCTTCTCTTCGGTTTCCACTCACTTTTGCTTTGGGTTACTGCCAAACTTCTGTTGAACTTTCTAGCTCAACCAAGAAATTGAACCCATTTGACCTGGTTCAAGGAACCAGAACTCCCAACTCCCAACACTTTTGTTCTATAATCAACATATGTTGATTGTGATTATTTTGTATTTGTGATCACTCTGTCATCAGCTGCACCAATGCTTATTCTTGGCACTAGGAGCCAAGAACCAGGGAACATACTCTTTCAGAGGGACCTAGCAATAAATACCACTTCTTTTATTTCTGATGTTGGTTATCTGTGCTTCTCTCCTTTTCTTTGGCAGTCATGCTAGAGCATTATCGATTTTGTGAATCTTTTAAAAATAGCCTTTGTATTTATTGATTTTTCCTTATTGATTTTGTATTTTGGTTGTATCAGTTTGTGCTTCTTATTCTTTCTTTTTGCTTTTTGGGGGGATTGATTTCTTTTTCTAGTTACTTAAGATAGAATCTTAGATTACTAATTTGAGATCTTTTCTCTTTTCTATGGCAAACATTTAGTGCTCCTAAATTTCCACCTTTAGCACTGCTTTAGAGTCATAAATTTTGACATGTTGTATTTTCATTCTCATTCAGTTCAAATTATTTTCTAAATTTTCCTGAGACAACCTCCTTTACCTATTAATTATTTACAAGTGGGACTGAAGATTTTCCTTTATGTTATTGATGTCTAGTTTAATTCCGTAATAGTCAGATAATATCTTTTGTATAATTTTAACTGTTTTAATATGTTAAGTTGTGCCTTATGGACTAGCATATGGCTTATCTTGGTAAATGCTGACTTCTAAATGATTTTTAGTTTATGTATTCATGAGTTTTGCAGAGACTACAAAGTTGTAGCTCTACAAAGATAAGGTCAGCTGAGGGGAAATTTGAGAATTTTGATAAAATGAAAGCAAGGAGGGAACTTTGCATCACCATAAAAATAAAGTAATTAGCGCCTTTCCATGAAAAATATATCAGAACCACCTTAAAAATACTTTTAGGAGACAACTGAGATAGTTCATGAACACTGTATAGTTTATTTTACCACACCAAAGCACCACAGTACTCTCCCCTTTTATATATGGTTGCCAATTGCATAGGATATTGTAGAGCTTTTAAGTGAAAAGTCCTGGCTACTGAAATCCAATGCAAATTTATTCCAATGAGATGCTAAAGGAAAATCTGACAATGTATGCCAACTTCATAAAAACTTTCTTTTTCTTATGTTGTCAAGTAGAAATATGTTTAATTGTGTCTCTTCTCTGCATGTCTTCACCTTTGGAATTAAATTATACCTTCTATCCAAGGCTCTCAAAGGAGACGATGGAGCAGAGTGTTGAAAAGCAAAACCTTAAGCATTAGATCTAAATTCAAATTTTGGCTCTACCTTTTTCTGGCTTGGTGATAATGAACAAGATCCTTGGCCTCGTCAAGTCTCCACTTCTCTTTTTATAAAATGTGGATAATAGCATTATCTGTATCGTACAGTTTTGTGAGAATAGGGTAATAAACATAATGCTCATAGAACAGTGCCTAACACATAATAAGTGCTTAGTAAATTATGTTGATGATGATAATCATGAGCTAATTCATACTGTATGAATACAGACACAGTAATCAGGGCCACTAGACTTTGTTCTGAGGATTCAGGCATGTCTGAACCATGCCTCAAAGGTTCAAAAAGCATAAACAAGATTGGAAAAAAAGTAAAAAGTGAAGGTCAGAACTAAAAGAATAGAAACCTGAGATACTTCCAGAGGTATGTATGGTAATAAAGCATGGATAGCTCAGAGCAGTTTCAAGGTTCAGTGTTAAGGCATCAGTATGTATATGTACATCTTTGTTTAGGAAAATAAAATGAAAGCTATTAATGTTTTTCTTGTAAGAAAGTCATAGGTAGACATGAGGAAGAACATCTTTTATTTCCTTTTTTATTTTATTGAATTTTGATAAATTATAATTGTACATACAATATAATTTCTGTATGTTGACCACCCAAGGGATTGTAACAAACTACTTGACATACAGAGGGGATCGACATAAGAAACTAGACTTACCATACTAATACATACATGTGGTACATGTTTGGTTTGGTCTATGACAATTAGGTCAGCTTAAGGAGGTGACCAATGTAGGAAGGTGGTCAACTGTGGAGGTTCTACTGTATTTATGAGATGCAAAGTGATGATATGATATATATACACAATGTGGAATTATTGAATCAAGCAGCTTAACATATCCATTACCTCAAATACTTATAGATTGGAGGGAGGAGTCAAGATGGCCACCTAGAAGCAGCTTTCACCAGAGGCTGTTGTCCAGAGGGAGAGATGTTGGATTGAAGCAGACTTGGAAAAGACAAAGGTAGGGAGTTGAGCACAGAGAGAATAAAGTGAGGTACAAACCATCCCTACAGAAACAAGTGGCGAGGCCAAGAAAGAGGAAGAAAGACAAGAAAGATCAAGTACAGAGAAAATAATCTAAAGGCACCGGTTGCCAAGAAGACTGGGGGACCCCTCCCCACATGGCAAGCTTTACACAAGTGACCAGGGAACAACAGACTTCTCACCACACCCCATGGTAGAGAGCCACTAAATCCAAGTGTTCCTACACCAGAGAGGTCACACCTATGTGCCTAGCCCTAATTCAGTCTGGCACAAAATGAACAAATATTTTCTCTATATTCCTGAGCTTATAGCTCATCTTTACCCCTATCCTGGTACTACAAAGGACTGCCCCCAGCAGAGGCCAGAGTGTTTGGTGAGTTCACTGAGAGATCAGGGCATTGTGTAGGCCACTGAGCTGCAGCATGGATACAGTGGTCATGCAGTTCTAACTTTGGTGGGGTGAAGAATGAACTTTCCTGACTACATTTCTCACTAGAAAAGATCCTTCTCCAACCTCATGAGAATTCTATGAAAGATCACTTGCCTGGCAACCCTCTGAACTCATTTGGGTGGATGTTGCTCATGATGCCTGAGCAAGTTTGACTGGAACTCTAAGCTACAGTTGTCACCTGGTAACCATCTGAAATTGAGCAGCAGTGGTGTTGCAGCAGTGTGAGGTGGATTCAGTGGGTCTGTCTGCAGATTCCCCTCCTCCCACTATTGCCAGTGAGGGGTAGGGCCATAGGTGTTTATATCTTTCCCCAGCTGAGATTCCAGTGTAATACCATTACTCCTTAGGATTAGATAGAAGGCAGGTTGACATCAAGACAGAGTCAGGCTGAGCTATCTCACCAAGTTGGCACTCAGAATCTCTGACTGTAGCCCTAAAAAGGACCTTTAAAAGGGTGTAGGGGAAAAGCCACAATCACAAGCTTATTGGAGAAGGGGTGGTTAGCTCTAGTTCCTAGGGCCTTTCAATCCAGTCTCACTCCTCCAGTTTTAATTGCCTAATATGTTAGTATAGTGTTTCCTAGAATCCCCCAATTACATTATCTCTCAATAATTATTCAGGTAAAAACTACTGTTTCAACTAAAAAAGTATAATTAATATATATTTTTTTAATCTGAAAATATTCATGGAAAGGAACAAGTAGAACTCTAGCAACATGAAAAATCAGGGCAGATCAACTCCCCTAAGAGATTACAAAGGAAATACAATAGCAGATACCATCCATAGAGAAAATGCTGAAATGTCATAGATAGAATTCTGAATACAGATGCAAATAAGATCACTGGAATTGAGGAGAAGATGGAAATGAAAATTAAAAAAAAAAGTTCAAAAGTTTTCTCAAGAAATTAATGAACTCAAAGACAAGTCTCTAAGGATATGGACATAATGAGGAAAGATACAGCAAAGCTTAAGTCATTGAAAAAGGCATTAGAGGAGCTTTGAAACACAATAGAGACCCACAGTAATAGAGTTGAACAGGAAGAAGAAAGAATTTCAGAAATTAAAGACAAGACTTTTGAACTATCCCAAGCATTCAAAAAGGCCAAAAAAGGAGAAAAAGACCAGAATAATTCCTGAGAGAGTTATAGGATCATTCCAGAACATCAAAAATCCAAATTGACCTGCCATTTGATCCTATAATTCCTTTACCAGGTATATACCCAGAAGACGAAAAATCACATTACAACAAAGACATCTGTACTAGAATGTTCATTGCAGCCCAATTCATAATTGCTAAGTCATGAAAGGAACCTAAGTGCCCATCGATTCACGAATGGATTAATAAATTGTGGTACATGTATACCATTGAATATTACACAGCCTTAAAGAAAGATGGAGACGTTACCTCTTTCATGTTTACATGAATGGAGCTGGAACATATTCTTCTTAGCAAAGTATCTCAAGAATGGAAAAAAAAGTATCGTATGTACTCAGCCCTACTATGAAGCTAATTTATAGCTGTTGTATGAATGGTATAACCCAACTATAACACAAGAATATAGGGGCAAGGGTAGGGAGGGGAGCAGGGAGGTTGGGGCGAAGGGAGGGTAATTGGCGGGGCCACACCTACGGTGCATCTTAGAAGAGTACAAGCGAACCTTGCTAAATGCAGAATACAAATGTCTTCATATAATAACAGAGAAATTACCAGGAAGACTATGTTAATCAGTTTGATGAAAATAGTTAAGATTGTATATGTAACCAGCACATTATACCCCTTGATTGCACTATTGTACACAGCTATGATTTAATGATAAGGATAATTTTTTTAAAAAGAGGAGTTCAGCTTTCTTTGATAACACCAAAACTCTGCCTGTAGAATGTTTTTGCTAAAGTTTGTATTATCGACTCTCAAATTTCCGTCTTCACGTTTGAAATTTGCTGTTAGGACTACCTTCCTATGCATGTAGATTTGTCAGTTCTCTCCTACCCCCTCAATAAATCAGTTAATTTAAAAATTGTGACCATTTCTATAAAATACATGTTCATAAAACAAATGAACATATTTAGCTTATACAGATAACTAAGTCAGTCTACTCTCACAAGGAATTTCTATTTTCCAAAAATGTAGCTTATATTTCAGAATCTAATAAAATCTGATCTAAGAAAAAAAAATAATAAAATAATAGTTAATAATTATTGATACCGAATAAAGAAAAGTGAATTTATTTTGAAGTAATAAACAACAATGAAACCAGGAAAGCATGCCTAACGGCCTAAGCAGAACCAATGGGATTCTTATCGATAAGTGTAGGACGAATTGGGATGAAACCACTTATAATGGTGTCCTGACTTTGTGTGGTGTTTCCTCTCACTCGTGAGGGAACCCTCTCCCACTCTCTTGGAAGAGGTTGCAATAATAAATTTAACACAAATATTACAAATCTCATGCTTATATATCTGCTATCCTTTAAATAAAAATGTCCTTCTTTGTCTGCTATAAGGGAGTCCCAGATGCCTCACTTCCACTCCACCAGTGCCCTGCTTTCCCTTTGACTCTTCTGAACTCGCTAGTTCCACTGGGTGAACCAAGCCAGGTCTACCGAACATCTCAGAGGTGACCTCTCTCTCCTCACACTCTCCTCCCTTTAAGTCAGGAAGATGTCACAGGATTTCCTAAAGAAAGTAAAAATAAAACTCATCTGGAATTATTCTAAAACTTATTCCCAAATCTAATTTAAATAATGAATTTAAAGAACGTCATAATTGGCCATATACAACCCTTCCGCAAAACTGAATTATTTTAACTTTATCTCTCAAAATAAATTAAATTTTTAGAGAAGAAAGCATTTTAAAAGCCCTGGACAAGAAGTCAATGCTTTTGCTCTATCTTGCTTCCTGGTGTGTCATTTGGTACTTTCTGTATGACCTTAGGCAAAGTATTTCACAGTTCAGATTTTCTTTTCCTTTATCTTGAAAACAAGATAAAAAAGATTATTAGATTGTTTATCTCACTTATGAGCAAGATGTCTAAAAATGTTATCCAAAAAATTTCATGGCACAGAAATAAATTCATAGACCCTAGGATTTGAAAGGAAGCAAGAAAGATATTTTAAAAGGATTCATAACACTTTAGGTTTATTATCCTCCAAATAAATGCATTTTATCAAAATTCTTTATTTCCTAATCTATAAGTCTAATAATAAGTAGTCAGGAATATTTGATTCCATACCCTGTGTGAGTATGTATGTATATACTCGTTTAGTTTTTGAATATTGAGAATTAATTTAGAGATAGAGCATTGAAATACTCTTTCTTGGTTAATTGTTTTGAAAAATAGACCTTGTCACAAGAAATGAATGTTGTTTATGTGGGACCTAATCTCTGGAAGAGCAAATGAGGGGTTGAGAAAAGTAACTCAGTGAAAGGAGAAAATGCAATCATGGTGAATTCACTGCTATGACCACCTGGATATCCCACTGAAGACTAGAGGGGAATAGCATAGAGCACTTGCAGACATGTTTCCTTGAGGATGAATTCCCTGACAAATTTATCCAGCAACTCCCACCTTTAATTACCTAAAGATTACTCCAGGCTGACACCTGTGGTTCAGTGAGTAGGGCACCGACCCCATATACCAAGGGTGGCGGGTTCAAACTCAGCCCCGGCCAAACTGCAAACAAAACATAGCCAGGCATTGTGGTGGGCACCTGTAGTCCCAGCTCCTGGGGAGGCTGAGGCAAGAGAATCACTTAAAAAACTCAAGAGCTAGAGGGTGCTGTGAGCTGTGACGCCACAGCACTCTACCAAGGGTGACAAAGTGAGACTCTGTCTCTTAAAAAAAAAAAAAATTACCCAAAGGGATGTGAAACCGCAGCACTCCCAAGCTACCCTTTCTGTGGTTGGAACAGCCTTCTTAGCGCTTGATAGCTCCCAAGAAGAAGAGCAGAGATAATTGAGTAGGAAAACCTTCTGCATACACAAATATCCACTGCAGCTACAGATGAACTTCCAGACGGGAAGAAGGGATATTCATAGGGCTGGGAAACCACAACATATGCTATGCAATTAAATGGAGTACTGCATTTACAGTGTGACAATAAATTTAACCCACATATTACAAATCACAAAAATGTAAAACTAGAATTAATACAAATTAATTCATGGCAGAATAAGAGGAAAAGGGGATTTATAATAACAAAAATAACTTCAAAGGTAATATAATTTAGAAACAGGGGCTGAGTAGACGGGAGGAAAGCTCGGAAGTAACGTATGTGCACCATACTCTGTGCTTTTTCAGTCTGCACTACCGTCACTTGCTGTTACAGTTGACAAATCCATAAATAGAGCTATACATGCTGCATTTATCCTTAACTTCCAGAAGAATTAAACTTGGAAAATTTAACAATGATTTCCTCTAGGTAATTGGAGCTGGCCTGGGAATTATAAACCCAGAAAATAATTCCTTACTGCTTTATATGTATTTTTTATAAACTCAGGCATATACAATAGATTACTTTTGTTTTCTCAGAGGGACAAACTGTGGGATATAGTGGGAGAAGTGAAGAGTATGAGGTCACTGTGTATAATGATGACATATATTAGCCTTGACTCCGGTCTCATGATTTGCAATCCTTGTTCTTGTATATAGAAACATGTACATTCGTGTTTCAAATACTTTTTACATAAATAAAGATTAAAAATTTTTCTTAAGTTGGCCTTTATTTTACAGAATGTATTTGATATTAAATAGTTACCATAATTTGATTCATGAGCTTTGGGTTTTCCTCTCTTCAGTTTTTACATTTGTCATTTTCCACCGAAAGTATTAGTACTGTTTCCAATGTTAAAGCATTTGGTTTAGAACATCAGGCAGATCTACTGCCCTAAAATCAGGGCAACAAACCAATTCTCTTTAAAAGTGGGAGCTATTTACATTGGTGACACTGACACACTAATAAAATGAAAGGCAGTTTTCCTGATCATGATTTTTGATCAAACTTTATGTACAGTTTCCCCCAAAGGCACATTTTTGAGTACAGAATTTATACAGAGAAAAAAAACTGAAGAGGCAAAGAATAGGATAGCGCTGTTCGATTTTTTACTGACTGCTTGCTAGAAAATTACACACAGTAGGATTTAAACTGCTCAGAGAACATGGTCTGCTTTTCTCACTCCTGCAACATGTTGGCTTTCTCTCATGCAGTGGTAGCAAAAATACTATGTTCTTTAAAAGTTGTTAGGTAGCTATTTGTTCTAGAAATGGGATGTCAAGTGTGGTAGTAGTTGAAAACACAGAGGAGTATTTTGATATTGGAGGTGATAGTGGAAACTAAGAAATTGTGGAACAGGGTTTGGGAAAAAACAATCTCTAATAAATTAACATGGAATGTTACATTTTAAATGCTGAAAATGTTTCTTGATAATATCCCTTTAAAAAGTCAAAACAGGCTCGGCGCCTGTGGCTCAAGTGGCTAAGGCGCCAGCTACGTACACCTGAGCTGATGGGTTCGAATCCAGCCCCGGCTGCCAAACAACAATGAAGGCTGCAACCAAAAAATGTGCGGGCATTGTGGCTGGTGCCTGTAGTCCCAGCTACTTGGGAGGCTGAGGCAGGAGAATCGCTGAGCCCAGGAGCTGGAGTTTGGTGTGAGCTGTGATGCCACGGCACTCTCTCCAGGGTGACAGCTTGAGGCTCTGTCTCAAAGGAAAAAAAATATATATATATTGTGATTTTCCATTTCTTTTTCTTTTCTCTGATTCAAGTACTATGGTTTTGACTTGACTTTATATACCATAATATTATGAACCATAATATTATGAACCATAATATTATCAGAATCCAATGTTTTGGATTCCTTTCTTGCTTAACTGTGCAAAGATTTGAGCTGTCAAATAGAAAATTAAAGGATAATTTTATATTTATTTATATACCAAAAAACAAACTTGTACTTTTAAAGTAGAAATTAACTTAGGATAACTGACATTTTATCCTTCTTTCTTTTTTTATTTTCTATTTTTAATGCAAATAATAAAAAATGCTGAATATCACAACCAACATTGCCTATGTACTATCAAACTAAAGTAAATAGGATGGAGAGCCCGCAAAGATCATTTTTCTTTGCAAGTCAGTGGCTGTAGGCATATTACACTTAGAAAAAATTATTGTACAATAACAAATATAACATTATTATCCCAGATACATAATGATTAATTAATAAGTGTGCAATTTAGTCTATTAATACCAGAAACAATATTGGGCAATGAAGACATACTACTTAAAAATGGTCATTTTCCATGATTCTATCATTATAACCTGAGATGGTAGTAAAAGTTGTTTTAATACAATAGGTTAAGTTGCAGCCGTCAAAATATCGGTAGTTTTCTAGGAGTCACTCTTCACAGCTCTCTTCTCTTCCCTCCCGCACCCCAACCTGCTCTTGTCCCCATTTTCAGCAGCTGTGTTATTTACTTGGTTATTATGTTTGTTTCAAAAGTTCAGCGCTCCCGACTGGGCTTTGGAAAGTAAATCACCGCTGAGGTTCAGGAGGGCTACCTATAAAGTGCAAGGTAACATTTTAACTTTCCCACATAATAGATTATTTTGTCGTTGCCATCACTGTGCTCCCCAAGCCTTAACACCAAAGCTAAAATAACTCCATTTGTTTTATCCACCCTCTGACTGTTGAACTGTAGAATAATTTTCCCTTTGTTTCCTTCTAACACCTTAAAAAATAAAGTTATTTAAGTGTAGTTCTGTGATTCTTGTTGTCTCTAAAGGTCATCCACTCTGGCCAGAAAGGTTTCTAGGTGATGAGAAATTGATTTACCAGGAAAACAGGGAGCCTTGTTTTTAACTTTTCCTAATGGCTTTCACAAGGGAATTAGAACATCTTCCTTAGAAAGGTTGACATGCTCTGGCATAGATGGGGGGTGGGGTGAACTGCACTATAAACATGTTAGTGTCTTGACTGTGAATTAACTTGCCACCTCTATGAATGCTCGTCACACTCCCTGGGAAACACTTGTCACAGCCTCTCGAAGACCTGCTTGTCATTCGTGTGGTCACTTCCATTACCTCTGCTCTGACGGTACTGACCTGCTATTAGTGACTCTAATTTAATTTCCCTCACCAGTGTCATGGGTTATTTCTTCCATTACTTGAGAGATTTAATTTGCAGGGTAAACTCCATCACATGAGAGAAGAAATTATTCATGACAGTGGGAACAAGTACCTTTTGAAGATTAAGATGATGCTGGCTATTTATCTTGGTCATCTCAGTAGCTGGCAGCTGAAACTTCATCAAATGGTAATATATTCACATATTGATGGTATCGCTGACAGGTATTAAGCATTGTATGTTTTACTAATTTTATGGAGTCACTTTTTGGTGATACTCAATTCAGAGAATCTGAAGTAACAGGTACAGCATGATTTCTGGAATGTTGAGAAAGAATAAAAGGATATTATTTCTCTCTTATTCCCATATGGCCTCAGAATCCATCTTATCTAGATGTTCTTAAGTTAGGATATTTCAAAAGAACAGTGGGGAAAAGGTATTGATTGTTCAAGATTAGATTAAAGCCTTAAAAGCTGTTATTTTCTTTTTTCTTAGATTTAATTTGGAGAAACTCTGGATAAGAAGCTCCTTTTACAGTATAAACAACCCTCCCTCAATGACAGAATTGAATGCACAGCATTATGGATTGTAAAAACTTAAAGTGTTTGTATCATTTTTTCCCTGTTTTTGATTACTAACTGCCAGCCTGTTTTAAATACTTTTACTCACTGTTTCCAGGACCTTGCCTGAATAGTATTTTCTTTCCTCCAGCTTTTTGGCTTATACACAGTCCATAGAGTCTTTACAAATGATCATTGCTTTCCTTGGTCTGAGTTCAGCCCCCAAAAGGCTGATGACTTTTAAGCCTTAATACAGAAAAAGTAATCAAATAAACAAACCTTCATGTCTCTATGAGTCTAGAAGTTGAGAGGGAAATGCATGTCCATTTATCAATTTTTTATTACATCAATTGCTGGCTTTCTTGTCCAGGTCTAACATTTGTCCTTATCCTCAACACTTCTTTTTTGTTCACACTCAATATCTAATCCTTCAGGAAGTGCTCAGCTTTCAAAATTTATCCAGATTGTGACCACTTCGCCCAGACGGATTTCTCTGAGGGGGAGGCAGGCATCTGTCCTGCACTCCCAGAGAAAACAGAGTGGGGGTTGAGGGAAAGGGAGGCGATAAGAGGGGTGAGCACACAGAAGTCTACTTAAAAATTTCAGTCCTTAGAAAGGAGGAAGGGATTCTCTTTAGATCTTTTCATTTTTCATTCTCTATCTCAACTCTTCTGTAGTCTTCTCTAGCAGATGAATAATGTTCCATTTAAATCTGTCATGGAAGTTTCATTCCCCTTTATCAGTAATTGTTCTGAGACTGGCGTGTGACCTAATCCGTTGAGGATATGTCATTCCCAAATTATAAGGAGAAAGCCCTCTCTCTGTCCCTTCCTTCCCCTTGGAACACGAATGTATTTGAAGCCGGGATCGTCATATCGCGGCGGGTGGGGGAAGACTGGGATCTCAAGCCAATATGAGAAAGACAGAAAAAGCCGGATTTCTGTTGACATTACTGTTTGAATACCCCCTTATGGACTCCTAATTAAACAAATAATAAAAGAAGCCACAGTTAGGTTAGTTGAGTTTGCTACCTGCTGAAAAAAACCATTGCAAACTGATGCCCTTCCCTGTGGTTTTGCTGTGGGCTTCCTCTGACTATGCTCTACCCAATGTCCAGTGATCTCATTCCTTTTACATAGAAGCATGACCCTCTGTTTGTCTGAAACATAACCAGAAAGAGCACTTTGGTGACTGTGTCATGTGCCTTCGATGAACTTAGGCTCCATCTTTCAGACTTTTGCCGGGTTGCAGGCCAGGTGTTGTGCAGAGCGTTACAAGGCTGGGTCTTCAACTTTTTCTCTCATTCATCAGCGTGTGCTGTTACACACCACCTGTGTCCTAAGTAGTTCTTAGATTTATGGCTATATTTTATTCCTCCTCAGGGAGATAACATGTGCCTATGGCTTTTAGTCAACTTTTAAGAACTAGCTTTGTGTAGCACTATTGTTGCAGTTATTGTTAACCTCATTTTTATTAGTACCGTAGGTTATTGTCTTCTTCCTTCTTCATGAACATGATACCTTCTTACATCCAGAACCCATCCTTCTTACTTTCGGGATCTGATTGGTATTTTAGTGCCATGGTCAGTGTATGGGGTTTCAAGGAGCTGCTTCTCTGATGTTAGAAATAAGAAAATCATGATTGCTTCCTGAGAGTTTATTTGGAAAGTTAATGCCAGATAGACTGTAACACATAAAGACTCACCAAGGCTGTATGATTTGACTGTAACACGAATGAGTGTATTAAAATATATAAAAGGATAGCATATCAATGAAAGTGAAGGGAGGGCTTGGTTTACTCAGGAAGCACAGATGTAAGAGAGTTACAGAGTCATGTTGCCAGGCTCTCTAAGACCATCCGTGGAAGAGGCACTTAACCCAGAGGACCCAGAATTTAAGTTGGGGTCCTCTGGGTTCTTAAATTCTGCAGTTTTCATTCTTCTAAGGAACCACCAGCTCTTACTTTCAAACTATTTTGACAAATCTGTTTACTTTCTTAGGAGGCATTCTGAATGAGTTTTCATGATTGTCCAGAAATTCTCTCCCTTGGCAGCTGAGTAGTTTCTTGAAGTGTAATTCTTTATCAATTCCCCCTCCCCCCAAAATACTTTTTATTCTTTTGCTTGGGAAGAAAGAGAGTTGATCTTTGGGGTGATGGAATGAACTATGCTTGTATAGAACTTGAATTCATTCTGAAAATAGATCATGTAGAATCATTGACTCTCAAACATTTGAGACATCACCAAGCTTCTGAATGGAAGAAATTGTAGACAATTGTGTTCAAACTGTCAACTCTATACCTCAAACTAGAGTATGTAGAGAAGAAATCTTTAAAGTGGTTGCAACATGCAATTTTTGCTAATTCTTTTCTATTATTGTGTGTACTATATTTTATTTAAGATGAATTATTCATTGTGGGTTTGTTTGATTAATTGTTCTGTGTACTCCTTTGTCCCTGGAAACCCAGAGGAGTGAAATATTACATCTGCTCTTGGGGATGTCCATGAATGAGTGGATCTAAATGCCTAGTTGGGCAGTGATTAATCAGATCCAGCCTGCCCTGGGACAACTGTGTCCAGGACACGTCCCCTTGGAGTTGGTCAGAAGCATAATTTACCTCTAGGGATGGCATATGTCTCAAATTATTTTACAAGTTAGCCCAGTGATTTTTAAAGCTTTCCAATGTAGGTGACATTTGGTAAAGAACTAGACTTGTGGTCAAAGATCAAGGTTCAAGGTCCATCTCGCCCCACTGATTAACAGGCTGACCTTTGGGAAATCACTTGTTAGCCTCGTGCTATCCTCTGGGGTATAGTTTAATATTTTCTTTCTTAATTATCTTGCCTTTTTGTTAGGAGCTACAAATAAAAGCAGCACATATGGAGAGTGAGACACCTTTAAAATAATTAAAATATTTTGGTTTTCTAATAAATACAATTTATTTTCATCATATAAGCACTGGGATTTCCACAGCATATGTTCATGTACAAATTGTAAAGTAGCTTTTTGTTTTCTTGTTCCTAAACTTAATTCTGCTGGGAGCTCTCATTTCATTTGGTGGATGAACACTTGATTTGAGGAGATTTCGACATTCTAAAATTTACCTTAGCAATTGTGATTTTAACTGAGACAATTAGAAATTCTCCCTCTTTTCTGTCTTTCCCTAAAGTAACTCTGACCCCACACATCCTGCCAGGCAGGGCTGTGTTGGCAGGTCAGGGCAGAGCATCTGCTCCATGAATTTCCAGCCTTGGTCATATACATGTGCTGGGATATTTAACATCTCATCTTCTCCTTCTCTTTCTACTGGTTTGCCCAGAAGCTCTGAACCTGTGCCCGACACTAACACTGACAGTCTCCCCCACGTTCCACTGCAAAGCACTTTGTCCCAACTATGAGACTTTTGCCTTTGCCACTCCTCAGTGACACTACACTGTCATTCTTGGTCATGTGGAAGGGGAAGGATGGCTCTCTAGGCCCCCTTCTCTTACTTCCTGTGCATGCTGGGAACTCTGAGAAGATCACCGTCCTGTCAGAGATCAATATGGAAAAGAGGCATTTGGTTCTCTGTACTCCAGATTTCTCAGACTCACCTGAGGATTCAGTCCCCTGCCTGCCCCACAAAACTCACGCTTTTCCCCGGGGGACCTTTCAGAGTGCAGTGCTATCCTTCCTCCATGACCCAACACTGCTTTTTTCTTTTCTTTAATTTATATTTATCTACTAGGGTAGGAAATTGGGAAGGGGAGTGACTGCTGATTCTGATAAATCATATACCTTTCAAATCTGTCTGTCTTAAGTCTGGATTGCACCATTTTGAATTTAATAGTCAAGAATTCATAGTCTTTCTCTATTACTTGTTCCATGGTGATTTCTCTACCAGTGGTGGGTGAGTAGGCACTTGATAAAGGGGAAGAAACTCAATAAACAAAGTAAGAGCAGGGCCGTATAACACACTGATTATAATCTGGCATATAAATTCATGTTTGGCCAATTTCCTTCTGACAAAAAATCCAATAGTATAATTTGGAATAATGATTTCCAAGAATAATGGATACTTGAAGTGGGAACATCAAGCATGTGGATCTCCAAAATAATTTAAAATTACTCCTGGAATTATAAATTATACATATTATATATACAGTAGTAATTCAATTCTATTTTAATGAGATTTATTTCTCTTATATCTTTACAACACTGTTGGATGACTGCTATCTTTTGAGGACATACGGATCTTTATAAAATAAAGTGACATTTCATATAGGGGTGGACAAAAGATCTTTACAAAGTGTTTAAGGACCTCATAGAGGTGTTGAGGGTTTTTATTAATACCAATTACTTGCTTGTACACCAAGAGTCCTTAAAGAACGTTAATTAATTATTAATAATTACCCTTTCCCCCTCTTCCCTCCCCTCTCCCTTGCTAGACTATACTTGAGATTGGCAGGATCTCACCTGACATGCACAATGTGATGGTGTTCAGCACTGTCAACTACAACTTGAACTTTACCTTGCAAATGAAAACAATGCAACCTAAACATTTGTACCCTCATATTAATCTGAAATAAATAATAAAAAAATGCCTTTATAGCCAGGAGTTGTGGCGGGCACCTGTAGATCCAGTTACTCAGGGGGCTGAGGCAAGAGAATCACCTAAGCCAGGAGCTGGAGGTTGCTGTGAGCTGTGTGATGCCATGGCACTCTACTGAAGGAAATAAAGTGAAATTCTGTCTCTACAAAAAAAAAAAAAAATTGCCTTTAAATATTTGGAGGAATGTGAAGGTCAGGATATAAATTAAGGGTAGTCTTAAAAATTCTTAGAATGAATAAATGATATTTTTACTTAATAACATATTTGTAGAAAAGAAAGATTTTAAAGAATAGGAAATAAAAAGAGGAAATAGGTCAATGAGATTTCAATAAATAACGAACATTGAAAAATTTTGACTTAGAACACCATTTTTATGGTTTGAACTGACAGATATATTTGGACTACTGATTCTGTATAACAGATATTTTGTGAATGACATAGTGGTCCTCATTCTTCAGGTTAGTCTATTCAGAGAAGGAGGCAAGAAATTAAATATAAACAAAAGAACCCCCTCCCCCATAAAATACAATGATGTAAGTGCTGTAATCAAAATATGACCAAGAAGTATCAGAGCTGTATGAGAAAACAAACAACAAAAAATCCCAAATACATTCAGAAAATTCCATTATATCTTTAGGCATTTTTAGGCTACAAGGATAATATGAAAATATATCACAATGTCTTGATACTGACAAAATTTAACTTGTTAGTAATTTGCAATTAACATCAACCAAGCTTCCTTCAGTTAAGAGTGTCAAAATTTCATGTTGAGCTGTCAGCAAGATAGTCACAAGACAGTGATGGAATAATTGTTTTGAAATACTACAGTTTATGTACATACCATTTCTTATATAAAAAACTCTGAAATAAAAGATGTGCTGTTACTTTGACAAAAGAAGACAAAGGAAAACTGCTGTGAACAATTTAGCTGGTATAGTCGGTCTGTCTCTGTTAGCCTCTTCCAGTGATTAGTAGGTTTTAAGTCAGAAACTGTGGGGCATCCCTGTCCAGCTCAGCCTAATGCAGACTAGCCTAGTACAGATTAGGAGACATTTTTTTTTTGCAAATTATTAGTTTATTTGGCTCTAGGCCTTAGCTGCTTGTCCTGTTTTTCTTAGTTTCCTCCTACCATACAGACAGATGGAAACTAACACGGTAACTGTCCAGCAATCAACTGGTGTCTCTTCAGAGTCTCTGGGTCAATCTTCAGTGAGATCTCTGTATCTCAGGCTTTGCCTTTCCTGGAGCTGAAGCAGCTGATGTTGCTTTAGTGTCAACACGGGCAGTAGCCTTGATGTGGGTCCCTGGATGTCTGTCCTTAAGGCAGGGTGAAAAGTGGAAGCAGTGTGTGGATAATAACTCTCCTCCATTCATTAATTTAACCAATCATTTATTTATATTTGTATAGATGTATGGATATTTCTTTTGTGCTTTAGGTTATTATCTAATGTCCTTAATTAGGACTCCTCTAATGGGAGGAGTCCTAATGGACTTTCAGCTGACGCCTATTACATTCTGACATGCCCCTATTTTTGTAATTTATTTATTTTTGAGTACATATGTCACTATGAAAGTTTTGAGACAGACTGTATTATAGTCTATTATTTCACTTCCAAAAAACACAGATGTGAATGTCCTTTGCAATTCACTCATGTAAGTTTCAACTTATTGGGCTTATTGGTGTTGTTTGGAGGGCTTCTCTTGTTTCCTTCTCCACATGAATTTTATGTTTCTTGATTATTATATATCTCAAAACTTCTATAATGACCCATATATTTATTTTCTGGCAGTACAAGATGCTCCAGGCTCATACAATATTCCTTATATATTTTCTACCTCAATCTTAGATTTATTTATTTCTATAAGGAATCCTGGTTTCTTTTATTTGAGAATGATATCCAAATTAAACAAATTAAGTATGCTACTATTGGAGTATCCTTAGTTACTGTGCACAGAGAAAGAAAATGTATGTGCTTATTAACATGTGTTTATACACAAAACTATAAATATTTCTATATGTACGTATCTGTATCTAGAGCAAGGTAAACTATAATGAAATAAACCAGTTCATACTGATGTCTCAAAATGCAATTTATTAGCACATAAATTATTCTAGCATCATCCCTTGGCTTATCTATAAACTCCCACATGAATAGTGAGAAATCTGCTCCCAATTTATTGCCTTCCATTAACTTAATTATTTAATTTTAATGTATACATATATAGCAGCAGCAGAATTGTTAATTGTCAATTCCTAGGGGAAATAACTCTATCAATTAGAGTGCAGTGCTTATACACAGTTCCTTTTGCCTTTAGCTTTACAGACTTCTCTTATTTCCAGAATTACTTAGGTAGCATTCTCCCTCGTCTGCTTTTTAGTGATGTTTCATTCATTTGTAATACAGTGAATTATTTTTTCACATTCTACTTTCTATCCTGGAACATTTTCAACCTCCTGATTACATGTGCGTGCATTAGGTTTTTCTCTTTGTGACTGTAGAGTTTAGGTCTTTATTATTTTTTTTAAATATAGGCATTTAATACTATAAACTTTTAATACTATAAGCACTGCCTTTTTGGCATCCCACTTATTTGGAGATGCTGGATTCTTGTTTTTATTTAATTCAAAGTATTTTTAATTTCTTTGGAGATTCCTTTTTAAATCTATGGGTTATTTGATAGTGTGTTAATTTTCTGATATTTGGGGGATTACCTAGATATATTTCTGTTATTGATTTATAGCTTAATTCCATTCAGTCTATGAATATGCTTTGTATAATTTCCATTCTTTTAAAATTTGTAAGTTGTGTTTTCTGGCCCAGGATGCCATCTACCATGGTGGATGTTCCATGTGAACTTTAGGAGATGTATATTCTGTAATTACTGATGAAGTTGTAGCTTGCAAATGTCTAATTGATTGATACTGCTGTTCAGGTCAACTATATGCCTACTGATCTTCTGCCTAGTTTTTTTTATTTCAGATTAATATGAAGGTGCAAATGATTAGGTTACAATGTTTGTGTTTGTTAGGTAAAGTTCAAGTTGTAGTTGAGCCCTCCACTGAGGGAGTGGACAGTATACCCTGACATTGTGCCCATTAGGTGTGAGCTTACCAATCCCCCTCCCTCTTCCATACTTCCCTTTCCCTGTCTTCCTTCTCCCACTTGAATTTAATTTTGTTTTTCTTTCATGTGGGGATATAATTGTTTATCTATTGGTTCATATCAGTATTGCATACATTAGATACTTGTTTTTCCATTTTTGTGATATTTTACTAAGAAGAATGTTCTTCAGCTCCATCTAGATAAATACAAAGATATAACATTTCCATCTGTTTTATGGCTGAATTGTGGTCTATGGTATGCATATACCATGGTCTATTAATCTGTTCATGAGTTGATGGATATTTGGGTTGATTCTATGTCTTGGTGATTGCGAATTGAGCTGCAATGAACATTCTAGTGCAGAACAACACTGGTCTGGGAAAAGATTTTATGAAGAAGACCCCCTTGGCAATTGCAGGAACACCAAAAATAAATTCATGGGACATGATCAAACTAAAAAGCTTCTGCACAGTTCAGAGTACAATAATTAAAGCATATAGACAGCCATACGAATATGAGAAGGTGCTGAGAACTAGAATCTACAGACAACTCAAACTAATTAACAAGAAAAGAGCAAACGATCACATTACAAGTGGGCAAGAAACATGGACAGATCCCTTTGTGAAGAAGACAGACAAATGGCTAACAAATGCATTAGAAAAAGTTTATTGTCCCTGATTGTCAGAGAAATGCATATCAAAACCAGCCTCACATATCACCTAATGTATCACCTGTGGTAATTATCCTAGATTTTGCAATATACATTACTAAATAATATAAATCTTGCTTTAAGCACACTATACCAGATATCTTATAACAGATTATTCCCAATTCCTTCCTCCAATTCCTATGAAATTTCCATCTTTATTTTACTCATTCATATGTTATAATCACCCAATATGTTGTAACTATTATTCCCTTAAAAATTTTGTCTTTTAAACCAGTTAAAAATAAGAAAAATCAAACGATTTTTACTATTATTTATCCTTTTTCTGATGTTCTTTTTTTCCTGTGTAGATAAACGTTTCTGCTTTGTAGCATTTTCCTTCTACCCAAAGAACCTCTTTTAACATTTCTTTCTGAGCAAATCTGTTGGCATTAAATTCCCTGAGTTTCTGTTTATGTTATTTTTCCTTTGCTTCTTCTTAACTTGTGAAGATTAATTTCTAGGTTTCTGTTATTTTGATATTTAAATAGTTTGTTCCATGTTCTTACCTGCATGAATCATTTTGGCATAAAAATCCCCCATAGTTTCTATCCTTGTTTGTGTATAGATAAGGTATTTTTCTCTTCTGACTTTAAGATTTTTTTCTTTCTTTGGTTTTCTGAAAGCTGAAATCTTTAGGTGTGGTTCTTTTTAAGTATTTATATAGATTGTTTTCCCCTGGATCTGTGGTTTGCTCTTTTTGTTAATTTTGCCAATCTCTTGCAAATTACTGCCTCAGATATTTCTTATGCTCTTTTTCTTTTCTCATCTGGCATTCCAGTTATGTATATATCACACCTTTTGAAATTGTATTTGAATTCTCAGATACTTTGTTCTATTTACTATTATTATTTTTTACATTTCTGTTAAGGATATTTCTACTGACTTATCACAAGTTGATTGATTCTTTCCTGTGCTGAGTTTACTTATGTGAGCTCTTTGATGGTATTTTTAAAAAAATTGTTATAGTGTTCTTGATTTCTTGTCTTTTTTTCCTGAGAATTTCCATCTCCTTAATTATTCATTTACCTTTAAAAGTTTTCTACTTTTTCCATTAAAATTTTATTATATTAATCCCAGTCATTTAAAATTCCCTTTTTAACAATTGTAGCATATCCATCATATCTGAGTTAGTCTTTGTGATGATTGCTTTGTCTCTCTAGACTGCATTTTCTTGCATTAATGTATGCCTTATAATTTTGTTGTTGTTGTTGTTGAAAGCTGAATATATTATATTACGAATAGAAATTTCTGTAAATATTTCTTTAATGTAAGGATTTTAGTTACTCTTTTTAGAAGTGGGGTTATTTATTTATTTATTTATTTGAGATAGAGTCTTGCTATGTCACCGTCAGTAGAGTATCGTGGTGTCAAAGCTCACAGAAACTTCAAACTCCTGGGCTTATGTGATTCTCTTGCCTCAGCCTCCCAAGCAGATAGAACCACAGGTCCCCACCGCCATGTTGCAGTTGTCGTTGTTGGTTAGCTGGTCCAGGCTGGGTTTAAACCTGCAAAGTTCGGTGTCTGTGGCTGGTGCCATAACCATTGTACTATGGGCACCAAGCAGAAGTGGGGTTATTTTTAATGTTTATTTTGCTGTAGGTGCCAAAGGCTTCAAATTCCTTTGGTGTCCCCCTCCTTCCTTTTTGTCTCTTTTCTTGACTTTGAGCTTCTCTAAGTAGTCTTGCTCAAAGAGTCTGGATGTTGCAGCACTTTGATCTATACATAATTGTTGTACTTGAGCCTCTTTGGTGTGGTGGCAAGGTGTGACCTGTGTGGAGAGGAGAAGTTCTATAATATTTTGATTAAATCTCAGTCCTTTAGGAGCCCTGTGTCTCAGGATTTTGACCTTAACAAAGGAATCTCCAGTGATGTAGATGCCCCTCCTCCCTTTTATCTCCAATTCTCTTCATTGCCTGCATCATTTCCATTCTATTTTCTTGAGTCATTGACCCTGTTGAATATGTTTTTCTCCCTTTAGGTGAGACAGGAAAGCTAGAGAAAACTGAAATAGGAGGAATGCTGTCCCCTAGCTGGGATAAATTTCTGGTAAATTTTTTTACCCTGCATAGTAAGCCTTTGTTATTGAAAATACTTTAGGTGTATGTCATGATTACTTTTGCCCTCCACCTCCTAGAATTATGACGTTGATTTGTTGGATCTCTACTGTGGGAATTGTTTGGTTTCTTAGAGGTTAAACCCATGAAAGTATAGGGTGCTCCACTAAGACTGACAGCCAGGAGTTCAGCTCCAGAAATTGGTCAACATTATCATTTAATTGTTTCTACTAGTTTGTGCGTGCAGCAGTTTTGGTTCTATGTAAGAGGATCTCAGATACTATTATCTATATGCAACTGTTTCTCCAGATTTGGGGTGGTACCTTGCTCTGTACCCTCAATTCTCTGATGGATCCAAGGAAAGTCATCAGTTTTCAGTGTATCTAACCTTTTCTTGTAACCACAGGAATGAGGACTTCTAAACTGTTTACATGTCAGAGGTAAAATGGAAGTCCAAGAATTGTTTATTTATTTATTTTTTTGTTTTATTTTTGTAGATAGCATTTCACTCTGTTACTCTAAGTAGAGCATAGTAGGTCATAGCTACCTCAAACTCTTGTGCTGGAGCTATCCTCTTTCCTTAGCCTCCTGAGAAGCTGGGACTACAGGCACATGTTACTCTGTCTAGTTTTTTTCTATTTTTAGTAGAGATGGGTTCTCACTCTTGCTCAGGCTGATCTCGAACGCCTGAGCTCAGGAGATCCACCTGCTGTAGACTCCCAGAGTGCTAGGATTGCAGGCATGAGCACCCGGCCCCAAGAATGTTTTCCTTTTTCTGAGACAGAGTCTCACTTTGTCACCCTTGGTAGAGTGCCATGGCATCATAGCACACAGCAACCTCAAACTCTTGGGCTTAAGTGTTTCTCTTGCCTCAGCCTCCCCAGTAGCTGGGAATACAGGCGCCTGCCACAAGCCCAGCTGTTTTCTTCTTTTTTTTTTTTAGAGATGGGGGTCTCACTCTTGCTCAGGCTGGACTTGAACCTGCTTTGGCCTCCCAAAGTGCTGGGATTACAGGTGTGAGCCACCATGCTCGGCCCCTCAAGAATCATTATTTGTGTAAATGTTTTGACCAGTGAAGTTCACGGGAGACATGAAACTTGTTCTCTCATTTTTTTTTTTTATATCAGTAGCTCTGAACGTTCGTAATTCATAAATGGTAACTCAACCTTGGGGAGAAGAGTTAAAAAAAGTCCTAGGTGTTCAATAAGGAATATTTTGCAGCTTAAGTCACTGGCCAAAGGTAATATAAAAGTATCACAGCAAATGTAGGTACAGTACTTAACAAATGTGTCAAGTGTTCTAGTTTGTTGACCCAGTTTTGTGCACTCTCTTTCTCTTTCTTTATTTAATTACCCCTAAAAGCAGAAAAATATAGCTCTATATCTCACTCTGGAAATAAAAAGTAGGAAATTCTGGGCTAAGTGATCCTCCAGCACCTGTGGTCATTTTGACAGACTAGCACCACTTGCTCTAACACATCATTTTTCTTGTATTCTAATCCCAAATGACCCGGTACTTAACAACCATTCCAAAAAAGCCACAAGAGCGAAACCTTCTAAAGCAAAGTTTTTATACAGCAAGGATTTGATGAACATAGATGTGTGACAGCAGAACTAGAAGCTTTAAAATATGTATGCGGTGATACATTTTGTGTGTTTTACAAATTCTCTAATTCTTGCATTGAGTTAGGAAATTAAGTGTGCAAAGTTGAGGACAAGAACCAAACATATTGTTTGAAGGGAAAGAAAGTGAATGTCCATGTTATTGTTCTACCTTTGAAAAGGGGCATGTCAGGATGTTTGCAGTCTATAAGCCAAACCTGTTTTCCTAAATTGTATAAGACTCTCCAGCTACTAGGCTCAGCCTGCTGGCCCCAAGAATGAGATGAGGAAGATTGTGATGCTGACCCAGCAGGGTGAGAGAATGCTGACAGCAGACAGGCTCGGAGCCTGCGGCAGAATCGCAGCTTGCTTGACAAGGCGCAGGAATCCGCAGCTGTATGCAGGATGTCTCCTGTCTCAGCTGTGAGCAGCCATGGTGTCAGCAAAAAGAAAGGCAAATGAATCTCTTTATTTTCTATTATTCTCTTGGAAGACAAGAATAACTGCAGTCAACTGTTATGTTGTATTAATTCTCTTAAAACTTAAGTGAAAAATATTGTTAGCTGTATTAAAAATTTATTCCCAAGTGGCAAAAATATGACAAATGACATCTTTGGAGAAAGAATGATTATCTAGGGAGAAAAAAGATCTTTAGTCATACGTTTTACAAAGTAAGTTTAGGAAAAATTTCCTTTAAGTAGGATCAATTATTAAAAAAGAAGCAAATATATATGCAGAGAATAACCCAGTGAGAAAAAGTAATAAAACTTACGTGCTATAGACTGCTTTTATATTAGATCGAGGAGTCCAAAATTCTAGAGGTAAATAATTCAAAGTTTACAGAAAAATACATATACACATACATGTATATGTATAAAAAATAAAACTTATGACCAGCATTTTCTTATCCTTTCCCCCCACCAGTGTTCTCTGCTTTAGATACATTTTAAAGATGCTCTTATATAAACAATTATTGAATTTCTACTTAGGAAAAGGCAGTGAGGAAGAAAGTTTTATAAGCTAGTGCAAAACATCCTCTCTACCACAAAGATGTCCCTGGTGTTGGGCATCATAATGGTGACTGAATCTGTAAATCAGAAAGCAGTTCAGTGTTCAAATCTACTTCCAAATAAATGGTAGAGTCACATTGTGTAATAGGAAGGAGAAATTGGTGGTGTGCTGGTGAAGGTTTAACATTCGGCTCTCAGAGTAGCTTTCATTTGCAGTGTTTGCTTATTTATGTGGAATAAATCTTCCTGGCAAGACCCATTTCAAATCACTAGCTGTTGACCATCTATAAAAATCCCTGAAAATTTGTAATTAGTTATGCAAATGTCTAGTGACTCTACTATGCCACTGGTTCAAGCATTGCTTTGAATAGTTGTAGCCAAGAAATTCATTTTAGAGGAACTGGAAATTAGCCTGGTGTTAAAGGATACACAACATAAAAACTAGGTTTTCACATGAAGGGGAAGGCCTGTTAATTCCAAATACGGAATTGGTTATGAGCCCAGACTGGAATTAGAAATGAATGTGAACAAACAGACTGAGTAGTTTGGAAAAATGGATCTGGTAAGGGTATATTGAGTTGGAAAGTGAGACGTCACCACACTCCAGTGTCTGAAGTGGCTCATACCTGCAATCCTAGCACTCTGGGAGGCTGAGGCAGGTGGATCACTAGAACTCAGGAGTCCAAAACCAGCGTGAGTAGGAGAGACCCTATCTCTACTAAAAGCAGAAAAACTATCCAGGCATCCTGGTGAATGCCTGTAATCCTAGCTAGTCAGGAGACTGAAGTAAGAAAATGATTCTAGCCCAAGGAGTTTGAGGTTGCTGTGAGCTATGACTCCATGGACCTCTACCCAGAGCAAGAAAGTGAGACTCTGTCTAAAAAAAAGGAAAAAAAGAAAAAAAAAAAGAAAAGGAAAAGATATAGTGTGTTTGCTCTATCTAATAGGAAAATATTGAGGGTTTTTGTCAGATTTAAGGTATGATTATAAAGTAGGGAATTGTAAAGATTAGACTAGAAGAGAATTATGAACTGACGGAGTGCATTGAGACCTTAAGGACGGAGACTAGTTTTCATTCTGTTATAGGCTTCCCAGGAAACACATTCTGAGATGGAGATTTGCATGCAGGTCATTTATTGGACAAAGTGCTTGCAGAATCAATACACGTTGGAAAAAAGGAGGAAAACAGGCATGGGCAGGAAGAGCAGTTGAATAGTCACCACCAAGACTTCCGATAATCCTAGGGGAGCTCAAGTTGGGATGACCCCTCAGAGATGTCTCAGAGTGGGGTGAGGGTGGTTGCTCTTTTAGTTCGGACAGCAACAGGTTATTAGATGTGAGCTGCTCCCAGAAGGACATGAGACTTTTGGGAGGTCTCTTTCTTCAGTCGTGGACAAGTCCCAGAGAGGGAGTAGCTTCGGCCTGCACACTACCAGCTCTGCAGGCACCAGGGGACGCATGCTGCCACCCTGGAAGGGCAGATTCAGGTGGCACATCCCAGCCCTCTGTACCTTTTTTCTTAAAATAAAGGTAACTTAATGAGAAACTGTACAGGTGGAAATGGGATAGGAAAGATAGGTACCTCTGTGAGATACAGTCCAAGGGCAGATTCAATGTACGTAATTATGATTCAATAAAATTATTATTTAAAAAATTATATTTTTCATTTTAACAAGTTTTATTTCGTTTAAAGTAATTTTCATAGTCTCTTAGAGCTTGCTCATTTGTGATTTTTTTAATTTGCAAAACATTATATTTTTAAACATTATGTTCTCTATCTGATACATTGAATCTCAAAGCATTTAGTGTGTAAATCAGTTGTTTTCCTGTAGTCTCACTAATGGTGGCTTGTCTTGCGTGTTTGGTGATATTTGATGATGAAGCCACATCTGTTTGATCATAATCAGTGGGAACCCTGGGGGCTGCTACAGACACCTTCCTCTAGAGCAGGGTTTTTTGACCTTTTTTATCTCATGGCACATGTTAAATTTCCATGGCACACTTCAATTATGTTTATCAAAAACAAACAAAAAGTTCAAAAAAGAAATATTGTTACTGCGCTTTGAATTTCTTCTAAAGTAATTTAATTAATGATCTTTGAAAAATTTCATGGCACACCTAAGTGGCACACTGGATAAAGTCCCTGCAGAGAGGATTCGTGATGCTCTTGTCAGCAGATGCTCTTGCCATCTGAAGTCTGTTCCAGGCTTCCCCGGTCAGGGCAAACGTCTCAGGTTTGGCTGCCTTTGCTGTGGCTTTGGCAGTGCCACCTTTCCGATTTGTCACTGTTGTCTATTCTCCTCCTTGTTGTGATTTTGGTTTGCCTTGTTTTGTGCCCGTGAAGGGAACAGGGATAGGAGTTTCCTCACTTTCAGGGGATTCACAGAGGCACCGACATGCTTTGTGGAGGAAGCACTTGTTCCGTAGTTTGAGGAAACAATGAAATGTCTAGTTTACCATTCTTCCGGAGGCCCGAGTGATTCGAGAAGGGTCTAAAGAAGAGGAGGGTGTAAAACAGTTTCAAGTTTCCGGATTAGAAAACTAAAATAATGAAAACTAATGAAGAAAAATGGAAGTTAGACGAGAAAGCCTTTTTGGAATGGTTTGGGTTTGGGAGGAAGGTAGAGTGCTATAGTTTCCTCCACTGTATATATCATGTATATGCATGATATATAAAAATTTAAACCTTCCATTGTAAACCAATATTAACTTTTTTATAAAGACAATCTCACTCTGTCATCCTGGGTAGAGTGCCATGACGTCACAGCTCACAGCAACCTCAAACTCCTGAGCTCAAGTGATACTCTTTCCTGAACCCGGGCAGTAGCTGGGACTACAGGCCTGTGCCACCATGCCTGGCTAGTTTTTCTATTTTTGGTAGAGACAGGGTCTTGCTCTTGCTCAGGCTGATCTCTAACTCCTGAGCTCAAGCAATCTACCTGCTTCAGCCTCCCAGAGTGTCCAATATTAAATTTATGTGCAAAAATATTCAAGTAGAACTTAGCACAGCTATCAGAGATATTTGACAAACTACAAATAGTACAAATAGATTTTTGATTTTTTTATGCTTATGTAGGGTAAGAGAACATCATATTTAGCATATCACACTTCAAAGAAATTTTTGACATTTCGGGGAGGTGGATGCTGAACATGTGATTAGCTATGAATGGAAGTGGCTGAAATTAGTCAACATTTGCTATTTACATAAAGAAACATACAAATAAAATTTCAAAATAAAATATTTGTCACAAATATTTTGCATCTTATGCTAGCGTACCCCAAATAAAACAGGCTGATTGAATTTATACAAGGTGAAAGTCTAATTTTATGAATCAATTGTTATAGTACAATATTAATGTGGGAGACTTTCTATTTTAATATTTTGTAGGACAAAGGCTCCTTTTTCCCCTTTGCTCTTATTTTTCAGATTTTTTTTTTCTTGGCTAATTGCTAAAAACTTCCAGATGCTATATCTAGTCAGTTTCCTTAGGGTTTTCCTCCATTCTGAAATCTTATGTATTTGCTGTTACTGTGTTAAATTTATGAATTAACTTTGGGTGATTTACATCTTTACTATGTTTTCTTACCTGCGAATATGACATGATAATTTTCTTGATCAAATAAATATTACTAATATTACTATTATAATAAATAAATATTACTATTACTATTAATATTACTAATATTCTATTAGTTTGTGTCCTGGAGCAAAGCTTTTTTTTTTTTTTTTTTTTTCATACTAGATCTTCTTCATTTCTCACCAGCGCAGTGCCAAACTGTCACAGGGGTAGTGGACATCCTACTCTATTCCTGATTTTGATAGGGAATGCATCTAAGCTCACTGAGCTGAAAGTTTTATTTATTTCTGTCTTAGTGTAAAGCGTAAGTTCTTTCAGCTATGACATACAGCCTTCCAATAATGCTTTCTTCTTAAATGGAAATGGGATATCAACACAGTTTCATAAAAAACATGTATATCTGTAAAATATATTATGAAATAGTACTAGAAGTAGGAAAATAATAGAAATGATTGAATACAATTTATAATATAACTAAGGTGTTAAAATTGTCTTTTTAAACTTTATTGCATCTGAGGTAAAAATCATTGTATTTTGTAATGGACCTAATTTTCCAAAATTCACTTAGCATGCCACTTTCTTATATATTTTAACTATAAGTATCTCCACGAGATTTATATAATAGAGAATTGAACAATGTGGCAGATCTTCTTTTCCAAGTTGGTAGCAATAAAATCTTTTTGTTCTGTGCTGTTGTTCAACATACCTTGCCACTCCTTCAGTCAAGAATGACCAGTTCTCTTCCCCTTGAATTTGGGTGGACTTGTGATTGCTTTGGACAATGGAGTACTGAGACAGTAACACTCTGTGACTTCTGAGGCCAGGCCAGAAAACGGATTGCAGCTTCCTTCTCGTTCATTTGAACACTAGCGCCTGGAGCCCTGAGCCTGGCCATGTAAGGAGTGACTACTTTGGGGTTGCCATGTGGGGAAGAACCAAAGTCACACAGAGTGGTCACAGAAAGGGCTCAGTTGGCAGTCCTCGTCTTCCAGTTTGAAGTGCCATCCTGAAAGCCACTTCCAGGCTTTGAATCTTTCCACCTAGGACCCAGAGGTCCCAGAGCACAGACATGCTATTTGCCACTGTGTCTTGCCTGAGTTCCCGACCCACTGAATTCACGAACATTAACAGTGCTGAACTTTGTAGGAGCCCTGTGCTTCTGGATATCTCCCTACCCTTTATAGTCTGGGAAAAGTCTTATTGCAAAGAATTGCCCTTCCCCGGGTGATACATGTGTGACTTATGGGTGCTCCCCTTGTTCACCTATGACAAGGCCAGACACAGAACCTCCAAATTCCTAGTTTTTCTTTCTTACCTGATTAGTTGAACTGTTTATCCATACTGATCAAGTAGATAAAATGACTGTTGTCTGAACTTGAACAGGCTATAGCCAGACTTCTTTCCCTTCCTCAGGCCCCAGAACTTTTTGCCTACCCTGGAGTTTAAGCAAGGAACATTGAATGGTCCTTTCTTAATGGCCCCTCCTAATAACCTGCTGCTGGAGTGATTGTCAACTATGCAATCCATATCTGTGTCCAATCTGCTCACGGCGTCACTCCCAGCCAGGTCTTTCTAACATTGTTTTACTTCTACTTATGGAATAATCCCTTCTGTTTTCCCTCTGAGATACCTGCTGATCTTTTGCTTCCAGTGTTCTCTCTATTGCAATCATTCTTTTAATACAGTCTGTCCGTTCTACTGTGAGGACCTTTTCTTGTTTAAGAGCAGAATAAAATGATTATTTTAAGCTGCTAACTATTGGAGTGATTGACTATCTTTTGGTTTTTGATTTATTGCTGACATATTCCAATTTATTCAAATCAGCTTTAGAGTAGCAGAAGTTTTGTGAATGTTAACTCAAAAATTGAGCATAGTAGGCAAGATTATTGCACCATGAAATTTCAGAAATGTTTCACTCCAGAGTTTACTGGAGGATGTTTTGAATACATTTTTTTTTTTTTACATTTTTTGGAATTTATTTGAATGAGTGGAATATTTCATGTCATATTCAAAATATCTTAGTGATTTTCACTATAGTTGAGTACTGTCATGGATAAATTTTATTTATGTTCATCTGAAGTGTTGTCAATTAAATAGTGATAGCATATAAATCCTGTAAGAAATATGTCTCAGAAACTCATTGCTAAGACTATTATATATCTTCAGCTAGAAAAGAAATACATGAGTTGAACATCGATTGTACATGAGTCCTTTCATATATATTACATCATTTAACCTACAATACAATCTTGAGAAAAAAATGTTTTTAATTACTTTTTTGTAGGTGATAAAATGTTCCTCCTCGTGATTATTTAATTTCCCCTTGGAAGTTTTCATTCTCTAGAAAATAAAGCTAATTCTTCACATAATAGAAGAAGACAAAAATCAATACTGTGGAAATAGAAAAACATTTCCCTAATGTTTTTAAAGCAGAGATAAGAGATGACTTGGCCTTATCTATATACATTTTTCTAGGTGACAACTAAAATTTTAAGAAGAGACAAGGATAGTGGTCCACATATAGCTAGACAGGGACGCAGAGATAGGAGTTCTAATCTGGATTGTGCATTCATTAACATTGGCAGCCTTTGGTAAATCTTCTGTCCTCCCTAAGTTTCGGTTTAGCTCTGTCCTATGCTTTGAGTATTTGTCCCCTTCAACACTAGTGCTGACATTTCATGCCCAATGGTGCAGGATTGAGAAGTGGGGCCTCTAAGAGATATTTAGATCATAAGAGCTTTCCCTTCATCAACAGATTATTCATGAATTATGGGTTTATAAATTAAGGGGTTGCCACGTGGGAGGATCTGGTAGTTTTACAAGAATAAGACAGACCTGATATAGCTTGTTAGCGTGCTCAGCCCCCTTACCTACCCTGTCTACCTGAGACTCCTCAGAGGCCCCACCAGCAGGAAGACTCACCAGAGGTGGCCCCTTGCACTGGGACTTCTTAGCCTCTGTTAACTGTAAGAAAGAAATTCCTTTTCTTTATGTATTACCAGTTTCAGATATTCTGTTATAAGCAACAGAAAATGGATTAAGACACTGTATCTTTTATACTGACCTATATTATGAAAATGCTAATTCCTGACTGCATACAGTTCCTGAATATTTAAGGTTGAAATTAGATAATGAGCCAAGTAGTTTTTGAAAACTAGACTTTCCAAGTGCTCTCTGAAAGAAACGCATGTAGAATCAGGACCTGTTCACATATATTATCTTACCTGACCCTCACTTTCAAGCCACATTGTTGAAATGATCTATCTAACTGGAGTGTGTCTCACCCATGAATATAGAAATGGTGTCAAACTTAAAGACCGCTTCAAATACAACTGAAACCAAGCATTTTCCTAAACCTCATAATTGCAGGCAATTGCTCCTTTCCTGTAAAAAACTGTCTCCATACTCTGCCCCCTTTTTATAGTTTTTTTCTGACACTGTTTGACATTTAGAGCTTTGCTGTTTTACACATCATTTCCCACTACCAGGGTGCAAGCTCTTGGAGACCAAGAACTGTATTTATTTCCTAAAGCTCCTCTACCCTCTCCTTTACAGAAAATGGGAAACAATACTTATTTTTTTCAACTGAATTCTGTAAAACAGTATTAATATTAATGACCTCTCTCTGAGATATTGTAAGAATAGCAACTTTTGCCTTTGTCCATAACAGATGTGTGGTAAATAACAAAATAAAAGTTTAGGAGGGTTCTATCCTTGATTTGTCACTTTCGTGAAATAATCTCAATTAATTTGCTTATGTCCACGTTCTTTGACATGTTGTTATAGTTTTTTATATGCCCATTAATGAAGTTTTATCTTTGCAAAGTGATAAAAAAAAATATCCGGTGATCTCAGGGCATATATAATTAATATTACTCTTTAAAAAGGTCTAAGTTAAATAGATTCCTTAACGTTGGTGGAATATTTTGCTCAGTTTCCATTACTGGTACATTTAGAGATTATTCTCACCAAAAGAAGTACAATTAGAGTTAATCCACTAAAAGAAGTAGTTAAATTCTTTTTTTCCTCGAGTGTTCTTGACAGCCCTTAACTCTGCTGGTGGATATTCTGTTGTTGTTCCCTAAGAATGTTAACTTTAAATAAAATTAAATACGTTTTTATTTTAGTTACTAATCAGTTCCTTATAATAATAGAGACAATTTTTTTAAATGATTGAATCTCTTTCTTCTACTGAGTTGAAACCTCCTTTTTTTTTTTTTTTTTGTTGAGACAGAGTCCCCCTGTATGCTCTGAGCAGAGTGCAATGGGATCACAGCTCGCTGCAACCCCAGACTTGGGCTGTGGGCATCCCTCTGCCTCAGCCTCTGGAAGCCGCGGGGATTATAGGCACTCGCCCTAGCTCCTAACTGGGTTTTTTCATTTTAAGGAGTTGGGGTCTCACTCTGCATGAGTTCTGAAATCTTTTTAAAAATAAATAAATTTAGGGGATTCAAGTTGGATTCTGTTACATGCATACATTGTATAGTGGATTGGCTGAGACCTCTTAACTTGTATTTAACCTAAGTAATTTGACTAGCACATGACAGATTTGGTGGTACAATGTGTCACATAACAACTTTTTATAAAACGAATATATCTTTGTATATATGTATATGTGTGTATTACATTAGGGACTCAGAAGAAATTCAGTTTTAAAAAGTATTTTTTCTAATGTTGTATATATGTAGTTAAGTGGAAAAAATTAAAGAGGGATTTGTTACTTTATTATTATGTACGAATTCTTCTATGCTACTAGAAGTAGAAGTTACTTGACAACCTGAGGAGGTATGTGAAAGCTCACATGTTACCAAGCACAGTCATGATTCTGCTGTCAGGCAAGAGAATTTAGAATTAGTTTCATTTATCCAACACACATATTATGAGTCCCCACCATCTTCCAAATATTGTGCTAGTGATTGGAGATGGGGCACTAGACAAAACAGATATAGTCCTCGTCCTCATGAGGCTTATAATGTCATTAGAAATTTGTTTATTTATGAAAGTATTTATTTTTGAAATTTCAGATGAAAAAATTACAATCTTTCATTCATTATACTGACATTGAAGTTCCATAAGAGCAAGGATTTTTGCTTTTTATTCATTGACTTATCCCAAGTGCCTAGAACAGTGCCTGACAAACATTAGAGTCTCAATAAATATTCATTGAATGATAAAGGAATACTTTCAATAAAAGTTACCTTTGTTTAAATTTCTCTTATATGCTGGGCATTTTATGGGATCATGTGACTATCCCTGGGTGGGGGTGGGAAGTTGGAAGAATTTTGTTACGTTAACAGTAGGAAGTTATCTTGACTCCTACTTTCACCTGTGTAAACTCAAATGTCCAATATCTCTCAAATTTTTACTCATCTCTTTGAAGTTCCTCAGAGTGTCCCTAATATGGGCAAATCTCTCATCTACAATTACCACAAACAGCTGACAGGTCCTTTACTTGCTGGCCCATGCCTGCTCCCTGACATCTTCTACCCATAAAGCTGCTCAAAGGTGCTTATCATGGACATCATCGCTGGGCAATGAGCCCAGGGTAATGATGTAGCTTCAGGCAAGCACACCCACTGTCTCCTAGTGTTTCTGAAACACATACCTATTCCCTCCCTGTATGTCACATTTCACTGCAAGAATGCCAAAGCCATACTGTGCATGCTCAGTGTCCCTACTGAGAAGAGTAGCTGTGGATTCTGCAAGCAGTGCTCTCTTCAGAGGTCTCTGACATCAATTGCTAAGTCTTGGTTGGTATACAAGGTGAACTTCGCTGTCCTCTCAATTTCACTTCTCCTCTCTCCCTAAGTGCAGACTGATGCTCAGATATGGTGGATGCAGTATGGCCCAAGAATGAGCCTATTCTATAGAAGTAACTTGTTACCAACACAAGACTCAAGGAGTTGAAAAATCACCCAATACTACAAAACGTGGCAGGGTACACTATTGTTCCCATGATGGGGACTGTAATTTCCAAGCTAAATTCTGTCATTAAATCAGACTATCTCCCCCCCAATTATTTTTTCTAGTGTTAGAAAACTAAATATTCATATCCTTGAATAAGCAAACCATCTGGGTAGGTCAGGTGAATGTAAGCATAAACATACATGTGTACTTTCCAGCTGCATGCTATTCTATTAAAAGTCAGGTTGAAAAAAATTAGTAAGAATTTATTAGGTATTTACTTTTGCCTCGCCCTGTTGAAAAGTGGAGGATGAAATTCTTATTAACTTGGCAATTTGGATTTTTATATTTTGGAGAGGAGAAGATTCCCAAATTACTGTCAGATATTAGTACAGTGTACAGCGATGTAAGTGATATGATTTTTGAGTTTTTAAGATCATCTGAACCCAACAATCATTCCTTGCCTGGAATGCTTATATGGGAAACAGGAGAGATTTGTTTTTCTGTTTTTCTGTTTCAGCCAGATTGTCACAACATAATTAACATATTCAATTTTTCTTTAAAGGAGGTTTCCATAGGGCTGGGCACAAAGAGGCTTGGAACTGTTTATAGCACACAGGTTTTCTGAAGAGGTGAGGAAGAGGAGAATGGTAAAGGAGCATAAGCTGAAGGCAAGTTGTGGTTAGCATACAAAGTCAATAAGATCATTTCAATAAAGATCATATCTGAACCCTATAAACATTGAGGGAGAATTTAACATCATGAAGTGGAGATTTCCAGTGGACAAGGATTCATAAGATTCTAGAATCAGAAGATTTTAGGTCTCTGACTTTGATCACTACTGACTGTATGATTTTGGACCAGTCAGAGAAACTCACAGGGCTTTCTTATTCTGATATGTAAAATGAGGAGGCCTCCTGGTTCAGTTCTATATCACTGTGATTCGAATATCTAGATTGTGAGGAGAGAATTAGAGAAAGTCCAGTGTTTGTTGGAACAGTCTGTAAGTTTTGTGGGGAAGGTAAGCCTAGACATGGACAATAAACAAATATAGGGACTAGATTGTGGGAAGAAGGAGAAAGAATCCCAGTAAGAAGAACACCAAGACTGGACAAAAATGCAAACTGTGGATATTAAGAAAAATGGACTTTCTGGAACAAGGTCAGATTGGTTGGAAGAACCCTATATACTGAATTTCCTAGAATAATTTTAAGATTCCAATCACAATTAATCTTTTTTTAAAATAATTTTATTAAATCATAATTGTGTACATTGGTGCAATCATAGGGCAGAATGTGCTTCATATACAATCAGAAATGTTTTGATTGTATATGAAGATATAGAGATAGCCTTCATGGCACTTTCTTGATCACTATATAAAGACATTGATACTCTACATTTAATAAGTTTCACCAGTACCCTGCTAAGATGCACCATAGGTGTGATCCTACCAATTGCCCTCCCTCCACCCATCCTCCGTCCTCGTCTCCCCTCCCTTTCCCTTTTCCCTGTATTGTTGTGCTATAATTGGGTTCTAGCCTTTATATGAAAGCTATAAATTAGCCTCATATTAGGGCTGGGTACATTGGATACTTTTTCTTCCATTCTTGAGATACTTT